>SJYX01017498.1:62071-77153 GCA_006410675.1 Oreotragus oreotragus | reverse complement strand
TGCTGGGCTAGCCATAGTGATGAGCAAAACACTCAAGGTCCTGTCTTGTAGGTCTTACAGCCTAGTGGTAGAGGCAATAAAGAAATCATTTAAGTAAATCTCAGAATGTGAAAAGTTTCTCTGTCTTTCAAAAAATATATTTTTAACCTGAGATACTTTTGAAGTGTCCATTTGGAATCTTTGTATTCTTGTCATCAGGGATGTTTATGTCTCGTGATAGGCTTTCAAGTGTATGTTTGTTTAAGTTAATTTATATATTTGTTGTATTATATTTTCTTCTTTCTCTGAGATAGATGCTCTCAACTTTTTGATTTTAGATCTCCTTTACCTTCGTAAGAATTAGAGGACCCCAGAGAGCTTTTGGCTTTTCAGTTATATCTATTTTTATCATATTAAGAAATTTAAAATGATTTATTGATTTAAAAATAGCAATAATTTCTTTACATGTTAACATAGTATATTTTTAATGAAAAATACCAATTTTCTAAAACATTTCTAAAAAAATTGCTGAGAAGAGTGACATTGTTTTCCCTTTTTAAAAATTGCTTTTTATGTCTTACTGTGTAGAAGGCAGCTGGAGTCTCATAGCTGCTTCTGCATCCAGTCCGTGGCTGTTTCTTACATTAGTTGAAGTATATGAAGGAAATTCATCCTCATAAAGCCATGTATGTAGTTGGAAAATGGAGGAATATTTTAAGAGCTTTTTCAGATAATTGCATATTTTCATTGATATTACACTGAAATTGGATAGCTAGTAGTTTTTAAAGGTTAGTTGCATTGTGAAATTTGAATTACTATATATCAGTGCACTTTTATATTCCATTACATTAAAATCTATTGGTCTATTTTGTCCATTAAATGGATATTTTATATTACACAGTATCAGACTCTCCACATTCATTAATATCAACACGCATCAGAAAATCCTTTACTTACTGGAAAGTATAAGTACTAAAAAATCTGTCAAACTCATGGTAGTGAATAGAAGTTTTCTAAAAACTTTTGCTTAAAAACTTAAGTTTTGTAATTGGCAGCAAATAGTTGTTCTCTTTAAAGTGACAATCTTGCCTTGTTCATTTTTGAAAAAAGTGTCTGGTATATACCTAGGTCTGGATGATTTTATGTTTGTGTCAGCCCTTTCAGCTCACTATGATGTTTCATGAATGGAAGTAGGTAGTTGAGCTTGTAACTCAGGGGCACCTAAGTGCCTTTCTTAGAGACGGTGGCGTGCAGCAGCAGTGCTTTGTGTGTGCTTCTCATTTCATCACATTAGGGATATTAAAAAGATGTGTACACGGGACCCAAGATTAATTGGCAGCTTTTGCTGCCTTATTAAAGGCATTCTTAAGTAAACCTGGCTTTTTTCTTTCTCGGGAATATATGGCACTGAGCAGTGAAGAACATGGTATTAGCACAGTTTGGTGCCATTACTTTGAACGGTGCTAAAGCGGTCAACAGTTTTACCCATGACTGGTGCAATGCCAACATAGTGAAAAATGCAGAGACTGTCTTAACAGATTTGACATCTAGGATACCTTGAAAGAGTTTCAGAGAATTGCACTCTGGGGAGTGAAACATTTTTCAGTGTTACATATATATATAGTACATTGACTTTTTAAAAAGCGTTTTCAGAAAGTAATTGTTTGAATTAGAAACTGGAATAAACATATTGAACATATTTAGATTTCAGTGAGGGTTTTTAATTCTGGGTAGATGTAGATCTGTTCATAAGTTGTAGGCAGTTATAAACTACTCTTCTGTATTGGTCCCATTAAAAATAGTCTTCTACACCAGGCACCATCTAACCAGATTTTCTGCTGTGATAGAAATGTTCTGTAAATCTCCACTGTCAAATACTGTAACCACTAGCCACAAGTGACTGTTGAGCACTTGACACGTGGGTTAGTGTGACTGAGGGAATCTGCATTTTTTAAAATGCAGAAAACCTTTTTTATTACAACAACTCAGTAGGCTCTACTTNTTTCTGCTGTGATAGAAATGTTCTATAAATCTCCACTGTCAAATACTGTAACCACTAGCCACAAGTGACTGTTGAGCACTTGACACGTGGGTTAGTGTGACTGAGGGAATCTGCATTTTTTAAAATGCAGAAAACCTTTTTTATTACAACAACTCAGTAGGCTCTACTTCCTTAATTAAAAAAAATTTTTTTTTGGCTCTGCATCATGCGTGATCTTAGTTCCCTGACCAGGGATAGAACTTACGCCCCCTGCAATAGAAGTTCAGAGTCCTAACCACTGAAATGCCAGGGAATTCCCTTGGAGGCCTTATTTTTAAGAATAATTGTAAAGAGGGAGGAGATAATGTATACATATAGCTGATTTATGTTGTACAGCAGAAACTAAAACACAACGTTATAAAGCAGTTATACTCCAGTTAAAAAAGAACAGTTTTAGATTCACAGAGAAATTGAGAATACAGTACAAGAGAGCTCCCATAGTGTACCACACTCAGTTTTTGTATTGTTAACGTCTTAAGTTACTGTTGTGCATTTGTTATAACTAAGTAGCCAGTATTGCTTATTCATTAAGTTTATTTCGATTTCCTTAGTTTTCCCTAGTCTGTTTTTCTGTTTCGGGACCCTGTCCAGGATACCACATTACATTTAGTCACGTATCCAATCCATAGGCTCCCCTTGGCTGTGTTAGTTTCTCATACTTCCCTGTTGTTAACAATCTTGACAGTTTTGAGGAGTACTGGTTAAGTATTTTGTAGAATGTTTCTTCCAATTAGACATTGTAATTTGTCTAATGATTTTCTCCTGGTTATGGGTCATGGGTTTTTGGGAAGAAGACCACAGAAATAAAGTGCCATTTTAATCCCATCATATCAAGAGTATATACTATCAACATGATTTATTACTGTTAATACTGACTTTGATACTTGATTGACTGTTACACTTTGTCAGGTTTGACTACTATAAAATTACTCTCCTCCTCCTTGGAGGAACTAGCTTTTAAATTTTAATTGATTTAGCTACGTGTGGTTAATGGGTACTGTATAAGATGGCACAGTTCTGAACAGTGTTTCTCAGTTTTAAATATTATCCGAAACTTTATTTAACATCTATTTTAATAGATGTAAAGAAAAGCAGTTTAACATAAAAGAAATATAAAATGTTAGTCTTGTAATGCATTGCTTTCTGAGGAGGCATTCTACTTTTAGTAAGCTTATCGTTTTTCAAAATTAACTTTTTGAGGTTTAATTTATATGCAATAAAATGCCTTCGTTTTAAGTATACTCANGGCTCACATCTTGGGTTAGGTAAGGAGATAAGGAGGCAGCAAGGATAAGGAACATGAGAAAGTGAAAGTCGCTCAGTCGTGTCTCACTCTTTGCAACCCCTTGAACTGTAGCCTGCCAGACTCCTCTGTCCATGGATTTCTCCAGGCTAGAATACGGAAGTGGGTAGCCATTTCCTCCTCGAGGGGACCTTCCCAATCCAGGGATCGAACCCAGGTCTCCTGCATTGCAAGCGGATTCTTTACCATCTGAGCCACCAGGAAAGCCCAAGGACATGGTGTCTGCTTTAGAATTATTCAGTGGGGAAGCTGACGCTAATTTTGATGTCAGTGTTACAAGAGGGGGAAGATCCCCAGCGGATGTAATGGCAACCCACTCCAGTATTCTTGCCTGGAGAATCCCATGGACAGAGGAGTCTGGCAGGCTGTGGTCTATAGGATTGCAGAGTCTGACAGGACTGAAGCGACTTAGCATGCACACGTGCACATTGTAAAGGGAGTATAATGCTTATACAGGATATTCACCTACTCATTTGATGCCTGCAGGCTTCTCATCCTTTGTAGTTTTCCAAAACTGAGCTCATGAATTTTGCCCTTTTAAAGTTCCTCTTCTATTTCATCTTAACATCACCGTGTGCCCGTTAGCTCAAACCAGACATCTTGGAGTTATCCGAGTCATTGTCTTTTACTTCTGTATCCCTGTGTCTAGTCCATCACAATGCTGTGTCAATTCTACCTCCAAAATACCTCTTGAACCTATTCATTTCTCTCCATTACCTCCAGCCTAGCGTAAGCCACCATCATCTCTGATATAAACTAAAGGACAGGTCTTCTAATGTTTCCTGGCTCCTTTTCTTCTGTGTTGTCCCCCCTGCAGCCAGAGTAATCTTAAAATGTAAGTCGGATCAAATTGTCTCAAAAATCCTTCACTAGTTTTCCATTTGTATGACTGTTTATTAGCTTTTCCTTCCATTAGCCAATTAGTTCTGTGAACATTCGTGGGTACTTGTGTGTAGCCAAACACCCAGGATCTATCTCTCTGTCCTTTCCCTCCTACGGCCCTCTTTCCAACCCCCTGCTGTGGCTGCGGCTGCGGCTGCGGCGTTGCTTCAGTCGTGTCCGACTCTGTGCGACCCCATAGACGGCAGCCCACCAGGCTCCCCCATCCCTGGNTAGCTTTTCCTTCCATTAGCCAATTAGTTCTGTGAACATTCGTGGGTACTTGTGTGTAGCCAAACACCCAGGATCTATCTCTCTGTCCTTTCCCTCCTACGGCCCTCTTTCCAACCCCCTGCTGTGGCTGCGGCTGCGGCTGCGGCGTTGCTTCAGTCGTGTCCGACTCTGTGCGACCCCATAGACGGCAGCCCACCAGGCTCCCCCATCCCTGGGATTCTCCAGGCAAGAACATTGGAGTGGGTTGCCATTGCCTTCTCCAATGCATGAAAGTGAAAAGTGAAAGTGAAGTGCCTCAGTCGTGCCCTACTCTTCGCGACCCCGTGGACTGCAGCCCACCAGGCTCCTCTGTCCATGGGATTTTCCAGGCAAGAGTACTGGAGTGGTGTGCCATCGCCTTCTCTGTTCCAACCCCCTACCCTCCTCCTGCGTCTCATCTTTTCCTTTCTTCCTTTCCACTTAACCTCTCTACTTCCAGGCAGTTCCCATGGCATCCCAGGTGAAAACAATTAGAAAAAATACTCCAGACAGCAGAAAGCCCGTGTGAAGACAAGTGGACGGGAAACTATAGGTTTAAGTGGGAAATTCCAAGACCTTTTGCCTTGGCTATATTGTGAAGTGTGGGCGAGAAGAGCTTGCAGGCAGCCTTTCTGTTAAGTTTTTGATTTTACCTGATCATTGCGTGCCAATGAGCTGTTAATCGGGGAGCATTTTATTCAAATTTGCTTTTGAAAGAAATAACTGGTAGTAACGTGGAGGATGGACTTTGACTGGTTAGATCATTTAGGATGTTGTTGTTGTAGTAGAGGTGTGTGAACAATAGAAGGTTACTTGGCCAGACGATGGTTTGAGAGATTTAGGATTTAAAACTGATTGTTTAGTTGCTAAGACCTGTCTGACTCTCTTGTGGCTCCATTGCCTGTAGCCAGCCAGGCTCCTCTGTCCATGGGATTTCCCAGGCAAGAATACTGGAGTGGGTTGCCATTTCTTTAAAATTGCTCTTCAAAGATGACTCGTGAAATTGATTAGTGGATTATTTTCACTTAATGGTCCAAGATAATTTTTTAAAGAATCACTAGAGTGTAAAGTGCTAAGGAGACAGTGGGGAGAGTTGTGGCAGAAGCTGTGAGATAGATAAGGAGAGGTCTTTAAGAATCTTCTATGTACTTCATGGTGATGAGTGAGCCATTGCAAGCAAGTAATACAAGTTATTAATAAAATGTAGATCTGTTACCTCTCACTCCTTCCCCACTGCCTAAAGCCTGAAAAAAGGAAATCCTTCATATGGTCTCCAGTGCCCTGCGTGGTCTGCTTCCACCTATCTCACCAGCATCTCTTGTACCCTGCCTCATTTTCCTGTGTAAACATAAAAAGATGGTGGATTGGAATTAAGGGTGGATTTATTCATTTTACTTTGCCTGCTGTATTATAAATAGGCATTAAAAAAACCTCATTCTGGTGACTGGTTGAGAGGAGCATAAGCAAAACACGCTCCCTAGCTGTACTTTCTGGGCTGGAATTCTGATTCAGTCTTGACCAACTGTACGGAGATGTTTTCTCTTGAACAGGTTTCTCTGCGTATAAAAATCTGTTGTAAACATACGGAAAAGAATGGCAGCGGAAACACAGACACTGAACTTTGGGCCTGAATGGTGAGTTTCCAAAACCTCATCCTGTTCAGAGTTGCATGACTAGTTCAGTAGTAAGGTGTTTGTGCAGGTGTTGGGGGCTTATAAAATGTGCATGTTTTAGAGACTTTGCTTTATGTGCCTAGTTGAAAACAATATAACCAGTCAGGAATAACTTATATTTGGTTAGTGACTGCATTTGTCCTTTATTAAAAAGTCTTCCTGTTCTGATTGTATAATGATAATGAATTTAAAAGTCCTCATAGTCCCACCACCCTAGCAAATTATTTACTTTGTGTTTGAACCCTTAGGTAGGTGTGAGTATAATTTTATATAATTGTAACATTTTATATTTATATGTTTTCTGCTACAGTGTTTTGTGAGTGCTATTCATACTTATTTGGAAAAAATAGTTTTTATTGAATTATTGTTTGAGTTTTATTTTATTGATGGGCTACATAGGTGATCCAGAGTTATACTGGCTATAGCCCATCTAGAATCAGGTTAGCATTTGCCGTAATATCAATTAATCAACCTTTGAGTCTCTTACAGATATGTTTGGACCCTGAATATGGAATTCTCATGGGATTTTGAGATCCATCACATTGTAGTGTGACTCTTTCCCCCTCTTCTTCCTTTCCCCCCAAAGTTGGTGATTGAAGATCCTCGTCAGTGGCGTGAATAATTATAGTTGCTTTTCCCATTCAGACCTTGAATCAGAGGCAGTATATAAAGTAGATGATCGGAATAGTGTTGTAAATGTCCTTGATTGTTTCAGTGGTGGTTCTTTGGTAAATGTTCCAGACTTCCTATAGTAACTCCCTATTTGAAGACTCTTATTAACTTAAAATTATTATATGCATTTCTTTTTATATGTAATTCTTTAATTTTCTTGGTCCTTGTAGCTAGCATTTGGAGACTGAGGAGAAATCATTCGAAGTTTTAAGAACTGATGCAAGTTATATGCTTTGAGAGTTTATTTTGGAATTGTTGACCTAAATCACCTGTTCTAGTTCTTATTTTATATTTTAAAAATAACTTTATTACCAAATCAATGTATACTTCTAGAAAAATTAGAAATTACAAGTGATCCACAAGAAGATATAATTACCGTAATTTCACTATCCATGGTAACCACTGTAATAGGTTGGTATATCATTCTAGGTAGCTTTATGTATGCTTAATTGTGTAAATGTACATTTATTTTCATAAAAATGGGATCATACTGTACATTCAGTTTTGTAACCTGTCTAAAAAACATCAAAAGTATCTTTTTTATCAATAAATATTTTCTGTTACCTTAAATGGTTGCACTGTATGGATGTACCATCATTTATTTAATTAGTCTTCTAGATGTAGCAAATATAGGCTGTTCTCAGTTTTTCGTTATTATAAAAATTTTTTTTGATGAATATTCTTGTAACTAAAACCTATTCACGTCTTACCAGGTGGCTTTAAATCGTACAGCTCAATGTGTAAACCATTTTGTGTGTAATTTTTTGCCTTCATTTGTAACTGCTGCTCTTTTGCACTTACACACTCACATGTCTTTTCTTTGTGAAAACATGGTTAAAATCATCAGCTAATTTAAGGAAGTTTTTTTTTTTTCCTCTAAGTCTTTTTCTGTTAAGAGTTAAGAGAGAGAGACAGTACCAATAATTTATCTAAAATGAAAGGAAAAGAACCACTTCTGCTAATGCTCTCTGTAGAGTCATCACACATTTAACATGATGCTAAATGGGTTGACAAACTACGGCCATGGGACTGTAAAAGTTTTGTTGAAACACAGCTACACTCATTTGTTTCCATATTATCTGGCTGCTTTTCCACTGTCCATGGCATTCTCCAGGCAAGAATACTGGATCCCCTCCTCCAGGGGATCTTCCCCACCCAGGGATTGAACCGGAGTCTCGTACATTGTGGGCAGATTCCTTACCATTTGAGCCACCAGGGAAACTCCATATATATATACATAATATATCTCATGTATTAAGTTACTTAAGTAACTCAGGTAACCCTGATCTAGACTGCTGCAGTATGAATAGAGACTGTTGCTGTGTTTTTTTCTGCATATTCCATTGCATTCATTGTGAAACTTGAGGTAAGGAACTGTGTCCAGAATAACTCGAGGATCATAGTTTAGGAGGATTACACTGAATCAGTGTGTAACTCTGAAACATACAGAAACATTTACTGATACTGTATTCTTTTTACTAACATTTTTATCATGATGTGAGACACGATGTTTGTTAAGAGTTGTGTGAAATGAAGAGATTGATTTGACAGTAGGGAAGATGAGAGAGCAAAGAAAATTGTGGTAGGGACAAACCATGGATGACTGTAAGCAAGGACTTTTTAAGCTAGTAGAAAAGATGGAATAGAATCTTTAGGTCTTAGCTGGTAGAATCTGGTAGAATCATTAGGTCTTACCTTATCTTTATATTTAGGATAAAGAAATGTATTCCATAATTACCAAAGCAGTTTTAAAAAGAGTGTGATAGATTTAATGGAGGCAGTTTTAAAAAGAGTGGATATACTTAATGGAGGAGTAAATCATTTTTATTTATAAAACAAGAGTCATTTTAACTTCAAATGTTACCATCTTAGAGGTTTTCTGACCATCTATAACAACCCTCCCCCCATTTCCTACCTCCTTTCCCTGTTTAATTTTTTCTTCACAGTCTATATAAAAATATAACATGCCAAATATTTTACTGATTTTCTTTATTATTTATATGCCGTCTTTCAGCCCCCACTAGACTGTGCGCTCCTTTGAGGGCAAGTACTTTGGTCTTGACTTTTGTACACTTTGTTCACTGCTGTAACGTCAGTGCCTGGTGCATAGTAGACACTCAATAAATGTTTATCAAATGCATGAGTGAAGTGTTGGAAAGAAAGTCGTTTTTAATATTTTGCTATTGTCAATATGTATACACATCCTTTAATAGTTCTGTTTGTGTTACTGTTGATTTCCTTTGGAATAATATCTTGGAAGTGGAAGTTTTAAATCTGAAGTTTAATTTTTAAGGCTTTGGATGATATATGGACAGACTGACCACAAGAAGGATTGTATGAATTTAATTCCCATTGGTTGCCTGTTTGTTTACTCTCGACAAAACACAAAGTACTACCTTAAAGAAAAAAAACTTTTTTAGTTCTAAATCTGGTAGGTTTCTTCGTTTTAAAGAATTTTTTGTTAGTCCTAGTAATAAGATAATTCACGCTCACTCCAGAAGACCTTGGAGGAAGCAGTAATTTTATTGCTATAAAAATAGCAATATTTTTCCTTGAAAGAAAAAATAGATGTCAATTACCCTGAATCCTGCCACCCAAAGAACCGTTGTTAATGTTTTGGTTTCTATCCTCCTATTCTTCTTTCTTTGCAAATGATTGTGTACTTCAAGACATTTTAAAGGAGGAAAACAAACTCATTATAACCTGCTTTATTTTGGTATTTTATTTTTTTTATTTTGAGCATCCAAAATCTGTTCAGATAAATTGGATAATAAAGGAATTTATCATAAGGGAAAGAAACGATTGCAGACAGTTAGCTGGCTTTATGGAGAAGGACCCAAGGAACTGGTTTGGGGTTTCTTCTGTCTCATCTCCATGACCTTAAGGAAACGTACCCAGGTCTTCCCTTGCAAAGAATGAGGTACTTTTGTTTTTCCCAAAGCACTTTGTTTAGACCTGTGTTAAAGTAGTTATGACCTCGTACTCTGTCTGTTTATATCTGTTTAGTTTACTCAGAAAAGAGCTACTTCCGTTAAGAAAAGCACTGTATTTCTCAGTTTTGGTAAGTCCATTGTTTAACTAGTGTGGGCACTTCATAAATGTTTATTGATTCAGGTCTTCTGGTGGGGGACATAGGGCAAGAGAATTCAAAGCTGAGATTTCTAGATGACTGTTCATGGTCTTTGCGGAGTTGTGAGGGAAATGAGAGACATTCTGGAGGATGGACTGCATTAATAGTCCCAGTTTTCAAAAAGAGTAAAAAGGTAGCTGCCATCTGAAGGCACGTGTTGTTATCCTAGGGTGCATTTTAAAAGGGAACATTAAGAGTTGTTTAGAAAACACTTTATCAAGGGCCTCATGGCTTACATCTTGGGTTAGGTAAGGAGATAAGGAGGCAGCAAGGATAAGGAACATGAGAAAGTGAAAGTCGCTCAGTCGTGTCTCACTCTTTGCAACCCCTTGAACTGTAGCCTGCCAGACTCCTCTGTCCATGGATTTCTCCAGGCTAGAATACGGAAGTGGGTAGCCATTTCCTCCTCGAGGGGACCTTCCCAATCCAGGGATCAAACCCAGGTCTCCTGCATTGCAAGCGGATTCTTTACCATCTGAGCCACCAGGGAAGCCCAAGGACATGGTGTCTGCTTTAGAATTATTTAGTGGGGAAGCTGACACTAATTTTGATGTCAGTGTTACAAGAGGGGGAAGATCCCCAGAGGATGTAATGGCAGCCCACTCCAGTATTCTTGCCTGGAGAATCCCATGGACAGAGGAGTCTGGCAGGCTGTGGTCTATAGGATTGCAGAGTCTGACAGGACTGAAGCGACTTAGCATGCACACGTGCACATTGTAAAGGGAGTATAATGCTTATACAGGATATTCACCTACTCATTTGATGCCTGCAGGCTTCTCATCCTTTGTAGTTTTCCAAAACTGAGCTCATGAATTTTGCCCTTTTAAAGTTCCTCTTCTATTTCATCTTAACATCACCGTGTGCCCGTTAGCTCAAACCAGACATCTTGGAGTTATCCGAGTCATTGTCTTTTACTTCTGTATCCCTGTGTCTAGTCCATCACAATGCTGTGTCAATTCTACCTCCAAAATACCTCTTGAACCTATTCATTTCTCTCCATTACCTCCAGCCTAGCGTAAGCCACCATCATCTCTGATATAAACTAAAGGACAGGTCTTCTAATGTTTCCTGGCTCCTTTTCTTCTGTGTTGTCCCCCCTGCAGCCAGAGTAATCTTAAAATGTAAGTCGGATCAAATTGTCTCAAAAATCCTTCACTAGTTTTCCATTTGTATGACTGTTTATTAGCTTTTCCTTCCATTAGCCAATTAGTTCTGTGAACATTCGTGGGTACTTGTGTGTAGCCAAACACCCAGGATCTATCTCTCTGTCCTTTCCCTCCTACGGCCCTCTTTCCAACCCCCTGCTGTGGCTGCGGCTGCGGCTGCGGCGTTGCTTCAGTCGTGTCCGACTCTGTGCGACCCCATAGACGGCAGCCCACCAGGCTCCCCCATCCCTGGGATTCTCCAGGCAAGAACATTGGAGTGGGTTGCCATTGCCTTCTCCAATGCATGAAAGTGAAAAGTGAAAGTGAAGTGCCTCAGTCGTGCCCTACTCTTCGCGACCCCGTGGACTGCAGCCCACCAGGCTCCTCTGTCCATGGGATTTTCCAGGCAAGAGTACTGGAGTGGTGTGCCATCGCCTTCTCTGTTCCAACCCCCTACCCTCCTCCTGCGTCTCATCTTTTCCTTTCTTCCTTTCCACTTAACCTCTCTACTTCCAGGCAGTTCCCATGGCATCCCAGGTGAAAACAATTAGAAAAAATACTCCAGACAGCAGAAAGCCCGTGTGAAGACAAGTGGACGGGAAACTATAGGTTTAAGTGGGAAATTCCAAGACCTTTTGCCTTGGCTATATTGTGAAGTGTGGGCGAGAAGAGCTTGCAGGCAGCCTTTCTGTTAAGTTTTTGATTTTACCTGATCATTGCGTGCCAATGAGCTGTTAATCGGGGAGCATTTTATTCAAATTTGCTTTTGAAAGAAATAACTGGTAGTAACGTGGAGGATGGACTTTGACTGGTTAGATCATTTAGGATGTTGTTGTTGTAGTAGAGGTGTGTGAACAATAGAAGGTTACTTGGCCAGACGATGGTTTGAGAGATTTAGGATTTAAAACTGATTGTTTAGTTGCTAAGACCTGTCTGACTCTCTTGTGGCTCCATTGCCTGTAGCCAGCCAGGCTCCTCTATCCATGGGATTTCCCAGGCAAGAATACTGGAGTGGGTTGCCATTTCCTTCTCCAGGGGATCTTCCTGACCCAGGAATTGAACCCATGTCTCCTACATTAGCAGGTGGTTTCTTTACCACTGAGCCACCAGGGAAGCCCTTAAACCCTGGTAGGATGTGATAATTGGGTATGGGAGATGATTCCCAGACTGTTAACCATTTGCTCAGTAGATGGTGGTATCCTTACCTGCCTTTGGGAATACCGGTGATGAAGGAGGTTTTGAGGGAGGTTTGGGGTCTTAATACTGGAGTGGGTTGCCATTTCCTTCTCCAGGGGATCTTCCTGACCCAGGAATTGAACCCATGTCTCCTACATTAGCAGGTGGTTTCTTTACCACTGAGCCACCAGGGAAGCCCTTAAACCCTGGTAGGATGTGATAATTGGGTATGGGAGATGATTCCCAGACTGTTAACCATTTGCTCAGTAGATGGTGGTATCCTTACCTGCCTTTGGGAATACCGGTGATGAAGGAGGTTTTGAGGGAGGTTTGGGGTCTGTTAGACCTAAACGGCTGTGAGTGGTTGAGTAAGAAAGCCTTACTGTGTCAGACAGAGTTCACACCTGGCACTGAGTCATCAGCTTACAGAGAAATGCTTTTGATTTGTACATCTTCACACATCTACATGGACATTCTAAATTAACTTCTGTAAGCTGAAGTTTGGATTTGAACAACAGTTAACAAGTGAGGATTGTGGGTGTTGGGGAGGGGTGGTTTTGGAAGGCCCAGCTGCTGCTGCCTGTCAGTGACTACTAGTACTCCTGGGATTAGCGCTGGACCTCCTGTGTTAAACAGATCTCCATATGGCCAGGAAGATAATGATCAGGAGAGAGAAATTTCATTCAGGCCTAGTGTTGAGGTTGTTGAACTTTTCCAGAGCAGTGGAGTAGTGGGGAAAAGCCACGTTGTGCTGGGTTTTGAAGTGGTTGGGAAGTGAGGCGATGAAGACATCTCTGAAATGGAGAGGAAGATGGCCAGTGCTGCATCGCCAGAGAGGGATGCTGCATTAGAGGCCTTTTAAACAAAGCACTGTTAAGATATATTGAGAGATGAGCGGAACGCTGATAGGGAAGGATTGAGTTTCTAGAAGAGAGGGCTATATGGAGCACGGTTCTAGAGGAGCTACAGGTCACTGGTGGGTTTTTAGGGAAGGACGTTATCTAGATATGTTTCAGCTTTTGCAGATATCTATGGGTGAAGGAGAACTTGGGACAGGATTTGTTGATTACTAAGTGGAGCACAGCCATTCTCCTGGTTCAGGCTACCGTCTTCTCTAGGTTGCATTATGCTTAGCTTGCCTTCACAGTAGCTGGAGGACTCTTCTTTTAAGTATGCATTCCTGGTCATCTTACTCTTTAGGTCTGGTAACTGTAAGAAGTGTTCCGTTCCTAGGCATGGAAAGCCCCTGGGGGTTCAGTCGCTCAGTCATGTCCGACTCTGTGACCTCGTGGACTTCAGAACACCAGGCTTCCCTGTCCTCACTACTTCCTCGAGTTATCAAACTCATGCCCGTTGAGTCAGTGATGCCATCCAACTAACTCATTCTCTGGGGATTCTTGGGTGGATTTGAAACCTTGTGAGGAGCAGATGAAGAAATTAGGGGTGTTGGATGAGTGAGCTGGAAAGCCTCTAGTGAGACATCATGATTGCAGATACTGGAATGATTTTTCTGTTAGAAAATGGAAGAGCACTTAGATGTGCCCTCTAGTGGTAGGCACTCTTAGGGAACATATTGACTCAGTATAAGATATTTTAAACTGATTTTAATTATATACATGTATATTTAAAAATTAATTTTTGGCAGACTGAACCGTGACTATTTTAAAACTTTGAGACCTCACTGTTGGAAAGATTTTGATCTTTTTAGTCATAAAAACCTTTGTTTTTGACTCTTGGTTCTGCTGGCTGTGATTGTGGGTAAATGGCTTAACTCCTTGGCTTTGTTTTCCTCATCTGTCATATTGTGGGTGGTTGTGAAACTTAAATGAGTATATGTGACATTCCCAGCTTCAGTTCTTAGTGGATATTAATTCCACGTTTTCAGGGAAGAGCCCAAATGTTTGTGAATGTGATGTGAACCACTGTGCTGGCAAGTCCTTCAGCAGTGGTTGATTGGGTCCTCCTTTGTGGGCATGTTCTTTTCTTACTGACTTGTTTAGCCTGTCTTACAGGAAAGACTAGAGATCTCTTCAAGAAAATTAGAGATACCAAGGGAACACTTCATGCAAAGATGGGCTCGATAAAGGATAGAAATGGTATGGACCTAACAGAAGTAGAAGATATTAAGAAGAGGTGGCAAGAATACACTGAAGAACTGTACAAAAAAGATCTTCACGACCCAGATAATCACGATGGTGTGATCACTCACCTGAAGCCAGACATCCTGGAATGTGAAGTCAAGTGGGCCTTAGAAAGCATCACTACAAACAAAGCTAGTGGAGATGATGAAATTCCAGTTGAGCTGTTTCAAGTCCTGAGAGATGATACTGTGAAAGTGCTGCACTCAATATGCCAGCAAATTTGGAAAACTCAGCAGTGGCCACAGGACTGGAAAAGGTCAGTTTTCATTCCAATGCCAAAGAAAGTCAGTGCCAAAGAATGCTCAAACTACTGCACAATTGCACTCATCTCACACGCTAGTAAAGTAATGCTCAAAATTCTCCAAGCCAGGCTTCAGCAATACGTGAACCGTGAACTTCCACATGTTCAAGCTGGTTTTTGAAAAGGCAGAGGAACCAGAGATCAAATTGCCAACATCTGGTGGATCATCGAAACAGCAAGAGAGTTCCAGAAAAACATCTATTTCTGCTTTATTGACTATGCCAAAGCCTTTGACTGTGTGGATCACAAGAAACTGTGGAAAATTCTGAAAGAGATGGGCATACCATACCACCTGACCTGCCTCTTGAGAAACCTATATGCAAGTCAAGAAGCAACAGTTAGAAGTGGACATGGTGGAGAAGGAAATGGCAACCCACTCCAGTATTCTTG
>SJYX01017498.1:10463-62013 GCA_006410675.1 Oreotragus oreotragus | reverse complement strand
ACCAACCTAGACAGCATATTAAAAGCAGAGACATTACTTTGTCAACAAAGGTCTGTCTAGTCAAGGCTATGGTTTTTCCAGTAGTCATGTATGGATGTGAGAGTTGGACTGTGAAGAAAGCTGAGCGCCGAAGAATTGATGCTTTTGAACTGTGGTGTTTGGAGAAGACTCTTGAGAGTCCCTTGGACGGCAAGGAGATCCAACCAGTCCATTCTGAAGGAGATCAGTCCTGGGTCTTCATTGGAAGGACTGATGCTGAAGCTGAAACTCCAATACTTTGGCCACCTGATGCGAAGAGTTGACTCACTGGAAAAGCCCCTGATGCTGGGAGGGATTGGGGGCAGGAGGAGAAGGGGCCGACAGAGGATGAGATGGCTGGATGGCATCACTGACTCGATGGACGTGAGTTTGGGTAAACTGGGAGTTGGTGATGGACAGGGAGGCCTGGCGTGCTGCAATTCATGGGGTCGGAAGAGTCGGGACACGACTGAGCGACTGAACTGAACTGATAGGAGTTGGACTCGATGACCTCTAATTCCGTGAATAATTGGAAAGAAAACAAAAAACCAACCCAATAACAATGAACACTTTGAGCACCCAGACTGTAGTCTTAATCTGTTTATTACCAAAGAGAATCAGACTCCCTGGTGAAATGGTTATTCCACATCTGAGGCAAGAAATAAGCTGATTTTGGAATATTTGACATACCAGATAGAAATGAAGCTTTCAAAGACTACTAGGGTTGGGTCAGAAGGACTTAGGAGCTAACCTGAAGCCTCTCCCACTAGACAGAGATGAGAGAGTTTGAGTATTGTTAAGAATAATTGCAGTGAAATATATTAATGAAAATAATTTTACTGTTGGAGGATTGTTAGTGAACCAAGTCATTATTATGAAAATTAATAAATGAAAGAAGGAAAGCTGTTTCTTTTCTTATATGAGCTGTATTCTATTAGGTAATAGCAGATAGTATAAGAGGGAAGTTTCTTTTTGTAGAACTACTCTACCTAGTATATAAAGAAATAAGAGAATAAAGCCAGTCTGTAATCTTAGTGAATTTGGTGATCTAAGCTTCACTCGTGAAGGACTGCTTAGCCTTGCAAAACCAACCAGGCAGTATGTGCCTCCTGGTGGAGTAACATACCACCACATGGATGTAGTCTTGCCACATCTACATCCAGTCACCTGTTTACATGAAATGCAGAGAAACCTATTAAATTATATCACAGGGATAAAGTTAGCAAAATGCAGACTTAAAGAAAAATCCTTATCTTTTAGAGATAACATTTTGAAATATTTGCAGATGAAATAACTTTTCTTAAAAGAATTGTCTCCAAACTTGAAAATAATTTCCTTTAAAAATTTTGAAAGCAAAAGAGTTCCTTCAGAATAATATTAAAGGAGGGTTAGGTAGGTCTGTAGAAGGAGTGGGATGGCCTGGGGACTGGGTTGATGGGTACAGGAGAGTTTCTTCTTGATCCTTTTATAGATGTTCAGAATTGTCTGTAATAAAACATTAAAAAGAAACAGTGAAATAAAAAAGCTTCATTAGTCTTACTGTACTAATGCATACTCCTTTTTTCCTTTGGTATTGCTTTCTGCATATAAACACAGTTTGTGTATTTACTGTGTGCCTGCTGCTTTTTCTGCCGTTCTTGAATAATGTGCAGGTCTTTATTCTGCTTGACCTTCATACTGTCTAATGTACAAGTTGTAGACCGGTCCTTCTTTTTTGTCAGTACAGCTTAGCAGTTTGGGGGGATACTTCAGTGCTCCTGTTGGATTTTCTTTGAGCTGAACTTCTGACTTGCAGGACCTTGGTCCCCTTTACCCTTGTTATCTGTTACTTTATAGGACTTCGGGCTCCTCGTGATGGTAGTTTTCCCTGGAGGAAAACTTGCCATCTTTTGCTGAGATTCAACTCCTTTTTAAAGTAGTAACATCTTATAAAGTTAACTTGTTCCCCTTTTCCCAGTTTTCTTCCTTCGAAGTAATTTCTGTTATCAGCCTGAAGTATATTTTTACCTTTTTTTCCTTAGCAGTAAATATGGCTTTTATTTTTTTTTCGCCTTGTGCTTCACCTTTTTTCCCCACTGCATTTTCAGATTCTCTACACTGATCATTAATTTCTTTTACTAAAAGTGAATTATGAAATGTTGTGGCCATATTTAAAAGTATCATCTTTTTTATAGGTGTCTGTATTTTGCATTTTCTTTTGGGGAGCAAAAATATTTTTAAAAATATTTTGTTAAATATTAGAAAATCATTCTTTGAAGTCACTGTTTTAGTTTTTAACTCCACAAGTACTACTTAAGAATTTGTGTCATTTTACATCCTTGCCAATAGCTGGTATTGTTAAGAGTTATTAATTTTTATTCATCCAGTGTATGTAAGGTGTCTCACTTTTGTTTTAATTATATTTTACTTTTACAGTTTGGAAAAAGGTGTCTCCTCCTTACTCACCCCTAAACTTCTCAGGGATATGGCACAATACTTCTTAAGGAAGTTGTCTACTTCTTTGTCAGTGAACTCAATGAACTATTTTCTTAGTGAGCTATTACAGCAGATTGCATTAGAGCTAAAATCTTGGATACCTTGAGATAATAGCTTTTCCTTTCTGTTCTTTTGAAGAACTAAAATGGAAATATTACATTATGTGGAAATAAAAAGTCCTTACTGCCAGCACTTTTGATACTTTGTTTTTCTATTCTGTCTATTGTTTTAGGCTCCGAGCTCTGTCCAGCGGTGGGAGTATTACATCCCCCCCTCTTTCGCCAGCATTGCCGAAGTATAAGTTAGCAGACTATCGTTACGGGAGAGAAGAAATGTTAGCACTTTTCCTTAAAGACAACAAGGTAAGAATGTAGAAAAGAGTTCAAAATTGCAAATGCGATTTCTGGGTATGTACAGTTAACGTATTGATACATGAAATAGCTATGGTTCTCTCTTTTCTTCCTGTGTGGAAACCTGCAGTAGTTCACAGAGGCTCTTCTAAATGATGCACACTTCATGCTTTAGAGAAACCCTAAGATTTCATCACGGAAGTAGAAAGCTTCATGGAAGCAGGAGAATGATCAGGACTTAATGCTTTGTCTGGCTGATTTCCTCACAACCTTTATTTTTACCCCATTGTGATGGCTGAGAAAGTTTTCTCTTTTTATTGCATCCGGCATTCGTCTCTCCAGTTAGATATTAGGAGCCAGAAGGGCAGATGCTTCTCTTGTTCTTTGCTTCTGAGTTAAATGTAAAACTTTTAGTGGGGAGAAAATCTTAAAATATAGTACCTCATTTTTGTTACTTATAAATGATCCAAACTCAAACAGTATAAAGTACACTTCTGTTATGTAACTAGTGAGAAATAACAATTTCTACTTAAGTGTACTTTGCTTTTAATTTTATTAATGGATTAAGGATCAAATTTTAATGATCGTTGCTAAGAACAGATACAGTTGCTTGTAAAATTCTCCTTACCATCTGTGATTTGAGTTAAATGTGTACTCTGGAGTATCAGGGTCAGTGCTGTATATCAAAGCTGAGCGTGGTAGTCTGATGGGAGGACGGGGTGAGTGACTGGGCTTTTTAAAAATGTTTGACCCTGTCAGAATATTAATTGTGATTGAATAAGCTTTTAATTCATATCTTTGATAATCAGCAGCAGATAAACCAAACAATATTTTCTTGTTTTGGCTCCGTAGACTTGCAGGGAGAGCATTAATCTCACGGTCATGTGTTTGGTCAAACAGATCCCTTCAGACCTCCTGGATAAAGAATTTCTGCCTATCCTACAGGAGGAGCCCCTGCTGCCACTGGCTCTTGTGCCCTTCACGGAAGAAGAACAGGTGTGTGCGTAGCTCTGAGCCTCCGGTCCCACCCTTGTTTGTTCCCAGTGAGGCATGAAAATAGCGAGTTCCTCCTTAGGCTCTAAGGAGTGTCCTCCTTCCCCAGGCCTGCTTCCTTCTACTCTTCTTGGCGTATGGCTGCCTCTNTGTGCCCTTCACGGAAGAAGAACAGGTGTGTGCGTAGCTCTGAGCCTCCGGTCCCACCCTTGTTTGTTCCCAGTGAGGCATGAAAATAGCGAGTTCCTCCTTAGGCTCTAAGGAGTGTCCTCCTTCCCCAGGCCTGCTTCCTTCTACTCTTCTTGGCGTATGGCTGCCTCTCTTAGTTGACTAGATTCTGATTTAGATTTGAGGCTGTTGAGTATTATGTAGAGATAAGGACATGTGTGAGAATAGAGAGAAAAAGGTATTTTTCTGGGGAGAGGGCCTTCTTTTCAGAAACTTGTCATTTTTCAGAAGTAATCCGCTAAACCTGAATTCCCACCAGTTTTTGCCACTAAAGGAGAATGTGAATAATCAGCTCACACAGTGTGCTTAACACAGTGCTTTTCTGTCACAGATTTTTAAAAATGATAATTGTGAGAAAGTTAGTGTTTTTGGCTGTAAAGTAACAGATTCTGTGTTACAGTGTACGATGTCCATAGATAAAGACCTAGGTTCAGTTCCTGGGACAGGAAGCTGCCCTGGAGAAGGAAATGGCAGCCCACTCCAGTATTCTTCCCTGGAGCATCCCATGGACAGAGGAGCCTGGTGGGCTACAATCCATGGGTTGCAAGAGTTGGACACGACTTAGCGACTAAACTGCCACCACCGTGGTGATTATAGTAAAATGGAGAAAGAAGGAGCTTTGTTGGAATGCCACTTTAAATGAAGAATCATCATTACTTTTTAAGAAACCTGCTTTATTGAGACCTAAGTTACATGCCATAAAATGAAACATTTTTGTAGTTTATAGTAGATGCAGAGTTGTGTAACCCATCACCACTATCTAATTCCAGAACATTTTTCATTATTTTTTTTGTGACAGCTCTGAATGTTTTCCCTGCACTCTTGCCATGCTGTGCATGGTGAAATCAGTCTATTAAGAAGGAAAAGCCTATTAAAAGAACTTAGTGAAACTTCCCTGATGGTTCAGAACTGATGGGGAGCTAAGATATCACAAGCCACGAGGCACGGCCAAATAAAAATTAGACTTCTGTTAACCTGCGTTAAGTTTTAAGAAAGGTGTGATATTTATTTGGTGACTTTGGGCGTCATCCTTCTGTAAGCAGTTCTGTTTCATTTGTGGTTTCTCCTGAATCAGGCTGTGTGGCGAGCATAGTCGCTCAGTCGTGTTCGACTCTTTGCAACGCCATGGACTGTAGCCCGCTGAGCTCCTCTGTCCACGGGGATTCTCCGGGCAAGAATCCTGGAGTGGGTTGTCATGCTCTCCTCCAGGGGATCTTCCCAACCCAGGACTGAACCCAGGTCTCCCACTTTGCAGGCAGATTCTTTACCATCTGAGCCACCATGAGAGCCCAGGGATACTGGAGTGGGTATCCTATCCCTTCTCCAGGGGGTCTTCCTGACCCTGGAATCTAACCAGGCAGATTCATTACAGCTGAGCTACCAGGGAGGTCCAAAATCAGGCTAATAGTTCCTTCTTTATTCATGAAACCCAGTATCATCAACAAATATTTTCATTGATCAAAAGTTGTTACTATTATAAAGAATTCATGGGAAAGGAAGGGTCCTATCTCTAGTAATTGCTGAAAAATTTCTTTTCAAAAATGGTAAAAAAAAAAAAAAAAAATTGGACATCTGGTTATATTTTGGTTTAATTTTTCTCAAAAATATTTTTATTATGAAGCATTTCAAATAGTATAGAGAATATTATTACAAAGACCTGAATATTTTCAATTCATATACATGTAATCTTAAAATTATTTGTGTATACCTTTGTTTTAAGAAACAAAATTTCTCCTTCACCACAGTTGAGACTGCCTGGGGTGTACCTCTCTCTGCGTTTCCAGGGATTACTATGAATCAGATTACTTTCATCATTCATGTTTTGATATTGTCATTACATATTTGTGTGTCCATATACCTATAAGAGTTTCCTTTTATAAGGTTATAAATTTTACGTGGACTGTAGCCTGCCAGGCTCCTCAGTTCATGGAATTCTCCAAGCAACAATGCTAGAGTGGGTAGCCGTTGCCTTCTCCAGGGGATCTTCCTGACCCAGGGATTGAACCCAGGTCTCCAAATTGCAGCCAGATTCTTTACCATCTGAACCACCAGGGAGGCCTGTACTGAAGAGAGCATACTGTATATTATGGAGGAGGAAATGGCAGCCCACTGCACTGTCTTTGCCTGGAGAATCTCATGGACAGAGGAGCCTGGTGGGCTGCGGTCCTCGGGGCCACAGGAGTCAGGCACGCTGAAGTGACAGCACCACTGTATAATTCTGTTCTGCAGCTTGTTTTCCCTTTGAGTAATAATTTTTAGATTTCACATTCATACATATGGCATCAGTTTGTTCATCTCTGCTTTATAATATTTCATAAGTGAGAAAAATCAATAAAATACTTTTTTTGCTGTAAAAGATACTCATATTTGATTATAGAAAATACAGAAAGATATGAAGAGGTAAATCTTTCCTATTAAATCACCATGTAGAAATAATTACTTGTTAGCATTTAGTCTGTTTAGTTTATTTTTGTGTATCTTCAGTTGTTAGAATATACCGGTAATGCGGACTGAATCCAACAGCGTATCAGGATTATACACCATGGCCAAGTGGGGTTTATCCCCAGAATTCCAGGGTAGTGCAACATAAAGCCAATATAATATACCCCATTAATAGAATGAAGAATAGAAAAGCACTTGATCACCTCAGTTTCCACAGAAAAAGCACACAATTCAACACCTTTCTGTGAAAGCAAATGTGACGAACTGGGAATGAAAGTGAACTTAATTAAGGGCTTTTATGAAAAACCCACAACCGACATTATACTCAGTGATGAAAGACTGAAAGCTTTTCTTCTTGGATTGGGAACAAGATAGTGTATCTGTTTTCACTATTGATATTGAACCTTGTGTTGGAAGTTTCAGGCGAGCTCTTAGGCTAGAAAAGGAAATAGAATCCAGATTGGAAGGGAAGAAGTAAAATTATCTCTGTTTGAAGATGACATGATCCTACATATAGAAAATTCTAAAGAATCCACAGAATAACTTTTAACACCAGTAAGTGAATACAGCACAGTTGTATGCTACAGAATCAGTACACAAAAGTCAGTTGTGTTTCCATTACTGTGTACTTAGTTGCTCAGTTGTGTCCGACTGTTTGCAACCGCATGCCCTGTAGCCCACCAGGCTCCTCTGTCCATGGGAATTCTCCAGGCAAGAATACTGGGGGGGGTCGCCATGCCCTCCTCCAGGGGAATCTTCCCAACCTCAGATACTGAACCCAGGTCTCCTGCCTTGCAGGTGGATTCTTCACTGACTGAGCCATCAGGGAAGCCTTTCCATATACCAGTAATGGACAGTTTGCAAAGGAAATTAAGAAAATTCTGTTTACAATAGTATAAAAACCAAAATACTTAGGAATAAATTTAACTAAGGAATATGAAAGTTTATACAATAAAAAAAAATGAAACACTATTGAAAGAAATTAAAGAAGATCTTAATAAATGGAAAGGCGTTAGCATTTTATTAAGCGTTGAAAGACTTAATATTATTAATGATTTGCTGCCAGTACAATACCCACCAAAATCCNTTTTTTTGCTGTAAAAGATACTCATATTTGATTATAGAAAATACAGAAAGATATGAAGAGGTAAATCTTTCCTATTAAATCACCATGTAGAAATAATTACTTGTTAGCATTTAGTCTGTTTAGTTTATTTTTGTGTATCTTCAGTTGTTAGAATATACCGGTAATGCGGACTGAATCCAACAGCGTATCAGGATTATACACCATGGCCAAGTGGGGTTTATCCCCAGAATTCCAGGGTAGTGCAACATAAAGCCAATATAATATACCCCATTAATAGAATGAAGAATAGAAAAGCACTTGATCACCTCAGTTTCCACAGAAAAAGCACACAATTCAACACCTTTCTGTGAAAGCAAATGTGACGAACTGGGAATGAAAGTGAACTTAATTAAGGGCTTTTATGAAAAACCCACAACCGACATTATACTCAGTGATGAAAGACTGAAAGCTTTTCTTCTTGGATTGGGAACAAGATAGTGTATCTGTTTTCACTATTGATATTGAACCTTGTGTTGGAAGTTTCAGGCGAGCTCTTAGGCTAGAAAAGGAAATAGAATCCAGATTGGAAGGGAAGAAGTAAAATTATCTCTGTTTGAAGATGACATGATCCTACATATAGAAAATTCTAAAGAATCCACAGAATAACTTTTAACACCAGTAAGTGAATACAGCACAGTTGTATGCTACAGAATCAGTACACAAAAGTCAGTTGTGTTTCCATTACTGTGTACTTAGTTGCTCAGTTGTGTCCGACTGTTTGCAACCGCATGCCCTGTAGCCCACCAGGCTCCTCTGTCCATGGGAATTCTCCAGGCAAGAATACTGGGGGGGGTCGCCATGCCCTCCTCCAGGGGAATCTTCCCAACCTCAGATACTGAACCCAGGTCTCCTGCCTTGCAGGTGGATTCTTCACTGACTGAGCCATCAGGGAAGCCTTTCCATATACCAGTAATGGACAGTTTGCAAAGGAAATTAAGAAAATTCTGTTTACAATAGTATCAAAACCAAAATACTTAGGAATAAATTTAACTAAGGAATATGAAAGTTTATACAATAAAAAAAAATGAAACACTATTGAAAGAAATTAAAGAAGATCTTAATAAATGGAAAGGCGTTAGCATTTTATTAAGCGTTGAAAGACTTAATATTATTAATGATTTGCTGCCAGTACAATACCCACCAAAATCCCAGTGGCTTTTTGGGTAGAAGCTGATCTTAAAATTTATAAAGAATTGCAGAGGACCCTAAGTTGTCCAAACAGTTTTACAAAGAAATAGGACCTGTACTTCCAGTTTCAGAACTTAACTGCAAAGCTACAGTAATCAAAACTGGTTTTAACTTCCCTGGTGGTCCAGTGGTTAAGATTTTGTGTTTCCAACGTAGAGGGCGTGGGTTTGATTCCTGGACTAAGGGAACTAAGATCCTACATCCCTTGTGGCAAAAAAAAAATCTAAAAAACAAAAAACTGTGGCTTAAGGATAGATGCACATAGCAGCTGATTATAATTGAAAGTTTGGAAATAAAACCAAATCACTCCATACTGCTGGATCACTTTGAAGAAGCGTTGTATGTGGGTATGTAATACTTTTGTTCACTGTTGCCATACCTATAGTGTTTTACCCTTGCTTTTGCAGTGTTCCATGATTTCGTTGTTTCTTCATGAGCAGTAAATCATGTGGAATTCTCCAGGCCAGAATACTGGAGTGGGTAGCCTTTCCCTTCTCTAGGGAATCTTCCCAACCCAGNTTGTATGTGGGTATGTAATACTTTTGTTCACTGTTGCCATACCTATAGTGTTTTACCCTTGCTTTTGCAGTGTTCCATGATTTCGTTGTTTCTTCATGAGCAGTAAATCATGTGGAATTCTCCAGGCCAGAATACTGGAGTGGGTAGCCTTTCCCTTCTCTAGGGAATCTTCCCAACCCAGGGACTGAACCCAGGTCTCCCACATTGCAGACGGATTCTTTACCAGCTGAGCCAAGAATACTGGAGTTAGGTAGCCTATTCCTTCTCCAGCGGATCTTCCCAGCCCAGGAATTGAACCAGGGTCTTCTGCATTGCAGGCAGATTTCTTTACCAACTGAGCTATCAGGGAAGCCCAAATCATATGGTTTAGAAATAAAAATTTCTCTCTCTCGCATCCTTTCCACCAGCCGTCTGTCTCCTTTTCTGAAAGGCAGCCTGTATTTGCAGTTTCTTGTGTATTTTTCCAAGTAAATATTGAATATATTTCCCCCTTTTTGTGCAGGTGGTGGTGTGTACTAAGCTTTGTTCTATATTTACATTATTGAAAAATATTCTCTGCAAATTTGGAAAAACTATGCTTTAGTTTGCATTTCTTTCCCCAGTGCAGAGTTTCTCAGATACTTGCATTTATATTTCTTTTAATTTTTTGTTGTTTGCCATTTTTGTTGGCCGAGGGGGTGGGATAGTAATCTTTTTCTTGAGCTAGTCCTAAACCTAACCTGTTAAATGTTCTTTTTTTGTTGTTCAGTTTCTTTTTTATTGGAGTTCAATTGCTTTACAGTGCTGTGTTAGTTTCTGCCATACAATGAAGTGAATCAGCTGTATGTGTACATGTATTCCCTCTTGAACCTCCCTCCCATCCCTCATCCTATCTATCTACTAACTTGTTCATTTTTCTAAATTTAAAATTGCATTGGTTTTCATTTATGGTATTTTTTAATACAGAAGCTTATTTTTATATAGCTCATTATACCAGTTTCAGTCTTTCGTGATTAGTTTTCCAATTGTTTATGAATGTTTTTTAATAATTGTTTTTTATTTTTCGTTAAATGACTGCCTAGATTTCTTAGAGACAACATGGGTTAGAAAAACTTTTTAGTAAGTAGGCAGAAGGACTTGGTACTAGTTATTAACGTGATATACTTGAAGGGCTACACAGATTACTTGAGCAATCAAAAATTATTCAGTAAATATTGCTGAAAACTGTTGGTTTTTAAAAAAGGAATAAAGTTAGATATGCAGTACACCTTCACATGAAAATTAGTTTTAGAATCACTAAAGAAGTAACTCTTCATTTTGTTTTTATAATGGAAAAGTTTATCTTAAGGTGTTAAGATTTGAATGCTGTAATTACTAGGGCTTAATGTAAAGATAGACTCCCTGGTGACTGAGACAGTAAAGAATCCGCTCACAGAGTGGAGACCTGGAGTTGGATCCTTGGGTGGAGAACATCCCCTGGTGAAAGAAATGGCAGCCCATTCCAGTAATCTTGCCTGGAGAATTCCATGGACAGAGGAGCCTGGTGTACTGCAGTCCATGGGGTCGCAAAGAGTTGGACATGACTGAGCGATTAAGCACAGCACAAAAATGCAACATTTAGGAATTCTTGACACTTGCTAGCCTTTCTTTTTATAATATATGTTGGCATAGGACAGTACTTAGAGCTGGCAAAAGATTCATTAATATTTTGAAATTAACGCCTTGGATGGTTACCTGTTCAGGAGTTGTTTAGACCTTCGTAGGCTAGAGTTTTGCATACCTATTCACCCTGTTACTCCTATCTGGGAGGTAAATAATTCTAATAACCTAAAATAGCTTCTTGCTATATATCTTGTTTCCTGATGTTACCTGAGGTGAAGTCGCTCAGTCGTGTCCAACTCTTTGCGACCCCGTGGACTGTAACCTACTAACTAGGCTTNTGCTTATAGTTCAGTAAGATCCTTGTTGTGTCCCCTGGCAAGGTGAAGTCGCTCAGTCGTGTCCGACTCTTTGCGACCCCGTGGACTGTAACCTACTAACTAGGCTTCTCCGTCCATGGGATTCTCCAGGCAAGAACTGGAGTGGATTGCCATTTCCTTCTCCAGGGGATCTTCCCGACCCAGGGATCGAACCTGGGTCTCCCGCATTGGAGGCAGACGCTTTAACCACTGAGCAACCAGGGAAGCCCAGATTACACCTTTTTTAGATATCAGAACCTCGAGCTCTACAAAGCTCAGAGGTGCAGAGGCAGAAAGTAAAAAGCCCCTCTCTGGGTCCTTGGGAGTAATGATAAGTGGGGTCAATTCTGCTTGCACCCCTTTCTTCCCAGGCCCATGTATTCTTCCCCCTGGGGACCCAGCACACATAATGTTCTCTCCACAAATACGATATGCTGAAGGATGGTGCCCCAAACTTTCAGTGTTGCCACCACACTGGCACTTTCAGTTCAGTTCAGTTCAGTCGCTCAGTCGTGTCCAACTCTTTGCGACCCCATGAATCGCAGCACGCCAGGCCTCCCTGTCCATCACCAACTCCTGGAGTTCACTCAAACTCACGTTCATCGAGTCAGTGATGCCATCCAGCCATCTCATCCTCGGTCGTCCCCTTCTCCTCCTGCTGCCAACCCCTCCCAGCATCAGAGTCTTTTCCAATGAGTCAACTCTTCACATGAGGTGGCCAAAGTAGTGGAGTTTCAGCTTTAGCATCATTTCTTCCAAAGAACACCCAGGGCTGATCTCCTTTAGAATGGACTGGTTGGGTCTCCTTGCAGTCCAAGGGACTCTCAAGAGTCTTCTCCAACACCACAGTTCAAAAGCATCAATTCTTAGATGCTCAGCTTTCTTCTGCGCAGTCTAACTCTGCACCTTTAAAAGGCTGTTCAACATTTTCTGAGGCCAGCTGCCCCTGGAAGGTACAGTATGTGATATGACCAGTGGACCTATGCTCACGGGCTCACTCCACACATCCTTCACTCTGACGAGGTTCCCACGTTGGGATGCTAAGTGAGAATCCCTGCCTGAAGATAAGGCATTTCCTAAGCCCCTAAATAGTAATGCTGACTGAGGCACTACAGGTAGTGCCCAAAAATAGTCATATATCCCTGTGAGGATGAACCACTGGTGCCGCCATTGTGGGAGACACCCAGAACAGCTGACTTGCCACCAAGTAGGTGGTTGGTCTGCTCAAGGAAAAGTGCCCTATCAAGGGCTCAGCATTGGTCCCTACTGCTGACAGGTTGGATATTCAGAGGCAACAGAAGCCAGAATTCAAGAGCTTACAGTGTGATTGTCCCACTGGAACTTAACATGTGCTCCAAACTGCATCATTTCCTACCACTGACACTTCCAACAACATAGGATTCTCTAGATCCTACTGGCAGAGACTTTTCTTTTCTAGGTCTCACTCAAAGCGGGCAGCCCTTCTGTTACTCTATGTGAGCCGCAGCAATGAACCTAGCTGTAGAAAATATTGCTTCCCAAACCCAAGGAGGGTGCTGTGCCTCCATCTTTGTGGTAGGGGATACAAGATGCAGCGATTTGTTTTATACTTTGGAGAGCTATCCCAATATACTCAAGACCACTGGACTTCTAAAAACGTCACTGAAATGGCAGGTTCCTGAATCCCTGTAGGGCTTTATTCCCACCCTCTAGAGTACATCAGTATACCCTCAATAAAATGGATTAGTGTGATGATTCAGTGAATGTTCAGTCACTCTAGATCTCAGCTATATTATGACTGGACAGGAAAGCTGGCATAGCCCTGAGATCAACATGTAAATGAGTTATTGTTGGCCATCCCTTCTTTTCTGATTTGAAGTGAAACGAATGTTTTGTCAGGTTAATGGCCATATACCATATACTTAAAGCCTTATTGATCGGTTCTAGCAATTAGACCATATCTGGCACAGTAACTATGATGAAGACTATTGCTTCTTTAAGCCAGCAACGGTCTTCAGTCATTCTCCAGGGATGTGATATCGTTTTCAATTTAATACCTTGGCTCAGAGAGGAAGGAAGGTGAAAGAACAATTTCAAAGGTTTCTACTTGACCATCTTTACTATATCTTTAATCAGTCACTCTAGATCTCAGCTATATTATGACTGGACAGGAAAGCTGGCATAGCCCTGAGATCAACATGTAAATGAGTTATTGTTGGCCATCCCTTCTTTTCTGATTTGAAGTGAAACGAATGTTTTGTCAGGTTAATGGCCATATACCATATACTTAAAGCCTTATTGATCGGTTCTAGCAATTAGACCATATCTGGCACAGTAACTATGATGAAGACTATTGCTTCTTTAAGCCAGCAACGGTCTTCAGTCATTCTCCAGGGATGTGATATCGTTTTCAATTTAATACCTTGGCTCAGAGAGGAAGGAAGGTGAAAGAACAATTTCAAAGGTTTCTACTTGACCATCTTTACTATATCTTTAACCCAAAGTGAGGGTTACTCTAACATCGAGGTATATGAATGCGATCAAAAATAGGAGAAATAACCACTGAGGGTATCCACAAACCCAGCAAGCCTACTTGGAGCCAGGGGTTAGCAAGAACTTCATTTATTATTTGGTCTCTGTAAGCAAATTTGTAAAACTCAGCAGTGGCCACAGNTGAGAGTCCTTTGGACTACAAGCAGATCCAACCAGTCCATCCTAAAGGAGATCAGTCCTGGGTGTTCATTGAAAGGACTGATGTTGAAGCTGAAACTCCAATTCTTTGGCCACCTGATGCGAAGAGCTGACTCATTTGAAAAGACCCTGATGCTGGGAAAGATTGAGGGCAGGAAGAGAAGGGGATGGCAGAGGATGAGATGGCTGGATGGCATCACCGACTCAATGCACATGGGTTTGGGTAGACTCCGGCAGTTGGTGATGGACAGGGAGGCCTGGCGCGCTGCAATTCATGGGGTCACAAAGAGCCAGACATGACTGAGCAACTGAACTGAACTGAACTATTAGTACTATGGTCATGCTTTGGGTCTCCAGGTAGCAAAGTCAACTCAGACTGTGGGTCTAAAAATGTTTGAGTATTTTCCCCTTCCCAATAGTCAATCACCCAAGTAAGCCTCCATGGGTGCCTTTGGGAAAAGAACTAGGGGAATCATCATAGGATATACTTGCCATGCTGTGCTACCTATTTTTCTCCTAGAAACACCATGCTCTACTGCTACTGCCACAACTCATCCAGCTCAATTCCCTTGCTGTTCCCTTAGACCTTGAAGGTCATTACAATTATTGTGGCCTTTATTACCTTAGACAGGCTTCCCAGGTGGCACTAGGGGTAAAGAACCTTCCTGCCAATGCAGGAGATGCGGATTCAATCCCTGGGTGGGGAAGATCCCCTGGAGGAGGGCATGGCAACCCACTCCAGTATTCTTGCCTGGAGAATCCCACGGTCAGAGGAGCCTGGCGGGCTACAGTCCCATAGGGTCGCAGAGTTGGACACGATTTAGCACTCACACACTGTTACCTTAAAGCTCCTCATCCCCATGGATACTTATGAGCTCAGCTCTGAGACCACCTCTCCTACAACTGGCCCTGATCTGTAGAGAAGAGCGACCACTATGATGTCGGTGTTACTCTCACCAGTGCTTTCCTGATGGCCTTCGTGAATGAGTTGTCTCCTGAACTCTCTCATGGAATATAATCAGCAGGTATGTTTGGTGGCCTCACATAATACAGCCATTACTGCTTGGCCACTTTCTTTAGCCTTCTACTATCTGCCAAGATAGCTCAAGCATTTCTACTTTACTCAACATTGCTATCACTTTGCTAAAGACTCTAAGAACTACCCCAGCCCTTAAGGTTCATGCCAAGGTGTTAAATCCTATTATCCCCAAAACTGTCCAGAAGTGTATACATTCTCACGTACCCGGTCTTATATTTCAGGTCGCCTGACAAAGCACCATCAAAATACAATCCCATGTATATCACCCTGCTTCTGCCAGTACATGCTAGCTAATTCCTGCAGTTCCTCCAGTGTATGACATCTTTTCTCCCTTATCAGCAAGTTGTGCTGATATTTGACTCTAAGTTACTGGCCTGGCAGCCTGGAGAGGAGGTGGAGATTCTTATGGGTGTACTTTCTGCCTTATGGGAGGAGGGATTCTACATCTTATGTCTGTCAATACAGAAGTGCTAGCTCTGTTACAGAGCAGTTCACTTTCCAGGGATCGAACCTGGGTCTCCCACATTGGAGGCAGACGCTTTAACCACTGAGCCACCAGGGAAGCCCGATGTTACCTGAAGAGAGTATTTTATCTTTAAAATGCAAGTTAACTGAGTGTACGCACTTCGTGCTTACACCCTCCCCACCACATATACTCTTAAACATACATGTACACACATATATGAATGCATGCATGTGTGAAATATAATTACGTAAATGGTTATCTTTGAACAAAATCAATGCTCGAATAAGATCTTCTGGTTGCTCTTTGATTGGACATTTCCCTGTATGTCCTTATCAAGTTTAAAAAGGATTCAGTTCAATTGCTCAGCCATGTCCGACTCTTTGCAACTCCACGGACTACAGCATNAATGGTTATCTTTGAACAAAATCAATGCTCGAATAAGATCTTCTGGTTGCTCTTTGATTGGACATTTCCCTGTATGTCCTTATCAAGTTTAAAAAGGATTCAGTTCAATTGCTCAGCCATGTCCGACTCTTTGCAACTCCACGGACTACAGCATGCCAGGCCTCCCTGTCCATCACCAACTCCCAGAGTTTACCCAAACTCATATCCATTGAGTCGGTGATGCCATCCAGCCATCTCATCCTCTGTCATCCCCTTTCTCCTCCTGCCTTCAATCTTTGCCAGTATAAGGGTCTTTTCCAATAAGTTAGTTCTTCTCATCAGGTGGCCAAAGTACTGGAGTTTCAGCTTCAACATCAGTCTTTCCAGTGAACACTCAGGACTGATCTCCTTTAGAATGGACTGGTTGGATCCCTTGCAGTCCAAGGGACCCTCAAGAGTCTTCTCCAACACCACAGTTCAAAAGCATCAATTTTTCAGCACTTAGCTTTCTTCACAGTCCAACTCTCACATTCATATGTGACCACTGGAAAAACCATAGCCTTGACTAGACCGACCTTTGTTGGCAAAGTAATGTTTCTGCTTTTTAATATGCTGTCTAGCTTGGTCATAACTTTCCTTCCAAGGAGTAAGTGTCTTCTAATTTCATGGCTGCAGTCACCATCTGCAGTGATTTTTGGAGCCCCCCAAAATAAAATCTGACACTGTTTCCCCATCTCTTTGCCATGAAGTGATGGGACCTGATGTCATGATCTTCGTTTTCTGAATGTTGAGCTTTAAGCCAGCTTTTTCACTTTAACTTTCATCAAGAGGCTCTTTATTTCTTCACTTTCTCCATCTGCATATCTGAGGTTATTGATATTTCTCCTGGCAGTCTTAATTCCAGCTTGTGCTTCTTCCAGCGCAGCGTTTCTCAGGATGTAGTCTGCATATAAGTTAAATAAGCAGGGTGACAGTATACAGTCTTGACGTATCCTTTTCCTATTTGGAACCAGTCTGTTGTTCCATGTCCAGTTCTAACTGCTGCTTCCTGACCTGCATACAGGTTTCTCAAGAGGTAGGTCAGGTGGTCTGGCATTCCCATCTCTTTCAGAATTTTCCACAGTTTATTGTGATCCACACAGTCAGAGGCTTTGGCATAGTCAATAAAGCTCTATATATTACGCTTGTAATTTAAGTAACTGCTACCAGATTGGTGTATTTTATTTATTTTACATGAAAGAAAGTCACTTCATTTATACATTTTCTATTAGACAGTACATGTGTATACATGCAAAATTCACAAAGCATATACAGTGAAAAACAAGTCTATGAGTGACCTAGGCTTTTTTCTTCCTCAGAATTGTTATTTTCATTTTCTTGTGTTCCCTTTCTAGGGTATTCAATACAACTGCAGCTACTTTTGTCTTTATTCTTTAAAACACACGCACACATGGCTGCTATTTAGTACAACTGCAGCTACTTTTGCATCTGTTCTTTAAAATGCACACACGTGTGCGGGTGCGTGCACCTGCTGTGCATACAGTTCTACACTGTTTTTACCTAAGCATCTATTTGGGAGATAATGACAGATATTTATTTAACTTTTAAGATGTGTCACTGTTCTAACCACTTGTTGTTTAATGTGTTAAGTGCTTACAACAGCCCACGAAGTAGATTCCTTTTCACATTATATGCATGAGGAAAATGAGGCACAGAGTTGAGTAAAGGATCTACAGTTCACTTTCAGGCAGTCTAGCCTCTCCATGCACTTCACTCCAGCTATGCCTGTTAGGCTGACTGTATGAAATTGTGGTTTTCTGGATCAGAAATGATTAAATACTAGCAGTTTTGCATGATGGTGGTGGTGGTGTAGTTGCTAAGTCATGTCCGACTCTTGCGACCCCATGAACTGTAGCCTGGCAGGCTCTTCTGTCCGTGGGATTTCCCAGGCAAGAGTACTGGAGTGAGTTGCCATCTCCTCCAGGGGATCTTCCTGACTCGGCTTTCACCCAAGTCTCCTCTGTTGCATGCAATCTCCTGTACTGTCGGTGGATTCTTGACTGAGTGAGCCACCAGGGAAGCCAATTTGTATGGTTAACCCTAATAAGTATGAGTTGCCTCATATTTTTAGAAAGTTGTGTAGAATTCCCTGTGTAGATAGCCATGACTTTTAGATCAGCTCCTTTTGATTGATACTTACCCAGTTGCCATTTTTGCTTTCTCAAACAGTACTGGAGTTAAAATCTTTCTGCTTATGTTATTTTTCACATGTGTAAGAAGAGAAATTGTTGTGTCAAAAGGTGTAGACATTAAAATATACTTTGACAAATATATCTGATAAGTATATATATTGCCTTTCAGAGATTATACCAACTTTCACTTTCAGCTGCAATGTGTTAGGATGTGTGAAAGAAAGCATGTGAGTTTCCTTGAACCCTGTAGAAGGGTGCGTTTGAGTTTCATACATGTAATACTTTGGTTATGAGGTATTCAACAGTGTCAGATTCTGGCATGTACAGTACATTTAACACTGATTTCTATTTTTCCAGTATTAGAATACATGAATCTAGATTTTGGGATTTCACAGTCTTGCTTAGTTGTGATCCCAGAAGAGTTAATTCAGTAACACTGCTGTTTACTGTGTGCCCCGAGATAAATTAATGCATTTGTTTCAACTAGCTTTTCTTAAAAATAATTTTTATTAAAATACAGTTTGAAATAAGTATTAAGTTTGGTATCTGCCTCTAGTTTTCCATTATTAATTACATCTTGGTCTTCAATTTTGAAGTTACTTGATTGTATCATTATATGCCTATAAAAGTCAAAGGAAAAAATAAGTTTCTGAAGTTTACCTGAACAAATTCTATTGAATATAGTTCTGATAAAGACAAATAGTGACAGGTAATGAGGAGAAAATCACCCATATATTAAAACAAGAAATTTAGTAATGAAAGTAGAAGTTTTTCAAACCAAAATTACATGTTGATTTCTTTAAAATAGGAATATCATATTTCATTTGATTTTGAATCCAAACACAATGGAAACAATTTGGACTTAAAAGAAGTAGTTGAATTGCAGAATTTTATTTCCCTGAAATTCAGTTAGCTGCTACCGAATTTGTGTACTTTAAGCCTCACTTGTTGTCTCTCTGTCCAGAGGACCCTTGCTGCAGCCATGCTGAAGCTGTGTCCACACTGTACCATACCACTGCATTTTTGCACAGATGTCTTTTAGGTTCTGTGCTGTGCTTAGCTGCTCAGTCGTGTACAACTCTTTGCCTATAGTCCATGGAATTCTCCAGGCCAGAATACTGGAGTGGGTAGCCTTTCCCTTCAGGGCATCTTCCCGACCCAGGGATCGAACTCAGGCCTCCTGCGTTGCAGGCGGATTCTTTACCAGCTGAGCCACAAGGGAAGCTCAAGAATACTGGAGTGGGTAGCCTATCCCTTCTCTAGTGGATCGTCCCATCCCAGGAATCAAACTGGAGTCTCCTGCATTGCAGGCGGATTCTTTACCAGCTGAGCTCTCAGAGAAGTCCAAGTGTGTAGAAAGTATTTAGGTAAAGATGTATTGCAAGGGTTTGGTTTAAAACTGTCTCATTAAATTGTGTCACATGCCTAGGATTTTTATATTTCATAGATCATTTTCCAGTATTTTTATAATTGCTTCCTGCTTTACCTTTTCCTAAGCCCTGTGTGTTCCATTTGTCCAGAAGTATCGACTAAACTTATTTTTGAATCCCAGACCTCCTGTCTTCCTGTGTCCCCTCTTCATGTTTGAAGGATGCCCACCCACTACTGTTCTTGTCATATTTGACCCTTTTCCACATTGACTGTGGGTGCAAATGAAGGCTAATGACCAAGTGATTGGGATTTTGTTTATTCCTGAAGCATTCTCTTCCCCTACCCACTTCTTACTTTGCCTTCCCCCATTCATCCCTGATACCTGTCATTCTATTAAACACTAGTTGGAGTTGCTGATTCACATTAATGAGCAGAATGAGGCAAAATGATCAATATTTTTTTCTTTATCCTGTAACTGTTGATTCAGACCTTTTGTGACGCCGCTCGTTTCCACCTTTCAGTAGCTAAAGAACCCTTTCCAACCAGACCTCTTTTTCTGTGTATTCTCTGTTTATTATGATGATGCATATGTATCTTGCCTCCTCCTGGGTACGCACAGAACCTGACCTGGTGTAAGCGTTGGTTGTTCGTGTCTGTTGATCTGAAATATTAACCAGACTTTGGAATGTCTTCGTGTGCCACGTGGTGACCGTTTCTCATCGCTGGTAGTCGTTAGGTGCTGTGGAGATGGTGAGGGACAGCATGCAGTTTTATCTGTTTCATCCGCTTGCTTTCTTTCTTTTCTGTTTTCGGCAGAGAAACTTTTCCATGTCCGTGAACAGTGCTGCTGTCCTACGGCTGACAGGACGAGGAGGAGGAGGAACAGTGGTGGGGGCTCCTAGAGGTCGAAGTTCTTCACGAGGGCGAGGTGAGCTTTCATGTGGGAAGAAAGTAATAACGGAATGGTGGAGAGAGAGAAGAGGGAAATAAATAAGTCACTTTAAAAATATTTCTATATTTGATTTTCCAAAACTGTCCTTCGACATTAACTGCATAGTAAATGTCCTGAACATTTGTTTTCGGAACCATTTCTCAGTGTATCTACTCCACAATCCCTGGTTTGGAGTAGAAGAGGGTGATTTGAGCCTAGAGACTTGAGTGTGAATGATTTTAGATGGTCCTAATTCTCTTTGGAAATATTCGTGATCCATGTTCCTCACCCCCATGGGATCTTACGCTTTGAGAGCCAGAGCTCCCTGAAGTGCCTTGGCTGCTGGAGTGGCACCCAGGTCCCTGCAGGCCTCTTGTGACTCGGGTCTCCATATAAGGCCATGTGCCAGGAGTGTCCCCAGCCAGAGAGAGGCTTTTGTAAAAGCCGTCTCCTCAGTACGAGATCTTTTTAGGGTGCAGAAGAAAGAAAAAATCATGCAACAGTCCTTTATATAATCTTTAGTTTTGTATTTTATAGATTTTTCTTTTCTTAGAAGACTAATTGATATTACTTGTTCTTTGATATCTTCTCCCTACTTGGAGTTTGTTGATCTTCTGCTACTTAAGGGCATTCTTAATGTTTGTAATATAAATGTTTATTTGAGCTTTTACTTCTAAGTTGGGTAAATCATAGCAGAAGTCTCAACATACCTGCAGTTTTAAAAGGTGCTTTTGAAAGAATTGGATGTCTGCAAAAAGAAGAAGCCATTGCCTCCACACATTGCACCGTCCAGGGTGGCATGATCATGAATGTGGAGTATCTAAATTCTTAAAGTTATGCTTTATAGAGTGATTTATACCCACTCTTTATAGAGACTGTATTAAATTGTGCATTCCTGTGAAGGGGTTTCATCCAGAATGTGGGAAGGCAACTGTTCTGAATAATGAAGAGGTTAACTGAAACTCGACTTGTAGATCAAGTGCTGTTACTAGGTTGTCCTTGTATTTTCCTTCTGAATTTGTCAGTCTCTAGAATGGTGGTTTTTAACCTGGAGAGTTCTTAGAATCATTTGTAAAACTCAACAGGAAATAATATCTGCAGCAGAATATACTGGGTGGTGAGATTTAAGCATGTGTGTTTCAGAAGGTCCACAGGCCTAGATTCCCAAACGCAGTTAGGTTCCGTTGGTCCAGAAATCGTCTTGAGATCTGTGCTTCTTGGTGCTGTGATGATGGTGTTCTGGGGGTGACTGTGGCCTGCTCCTTGGATGTTGCCTGGGTTTTTCTGCAATGGACTTGCACTGAGAAGAGGTTGCCCTTGGGGAGCTTTTCCTCTAGTGGTTTTCAGGGCATGACGGTGAGAGGTCTTATTAAGAAGTGTGGCCCACAGCAGCTGTTTTTTGTTCCTCAAGTGACCACCAATGTTGTGTGTTTCAAATACCAACCGATCTCTAAATAGGTGTTTAAAAAAATTCCAGGTCTAGAAACTGATAAAGCGTTGATTAATTTCTTCCTTCCTTCTGGTTTGAAGTGTATATTGTTATCACATAGGATAGAACTCTTACATTCAGAATTTAAATGAGACTTGTATGAAAGATAAATACTGTAATAAAAGCAGTGACTTAATTAACATTAATATGAATGTATGACATGAAACTAGTTAAATGAATGACTTAGTGAGAAATACTTCTGACACCATTGTCCCAACTGTGTGGTTTCATGAGACCTTTAATCTGTGGTTTTGTTTTCTTCAGTTACAGCTTAATTTTAACCTGTTGGTTAAATAAATAGTGATACCTGACATCAGATGATTGCCCTGGCTTTTTCCAGCTTGAGAGAAGTTTGTTGTGAGAATCAACTGACTTTCATACTTCTGAATATCATGAAGCAGTAACATTTAAATAAATGAACAGGGAAACAACTTGAATTTGTCATCTTTTTATTTTATCTGGTGAAGATGTTTAAAAGTAAAGCGTTATCTATACAATTGTCAGCCACTGTCTTCCTCATTATTAAAGGAGGTATATTTTAATCCCCCCAAAGAAGAGGGTGAAATCTTAGAGATTAGGACAGTCATTTAAATTTAACTTTATGAAAGATTCTCCACGTTATATTTACTTGCGTCTCCTCACATGGGAACTACTTTTATAGATGATTATGGGCCTTGCACTTTGAAGAGTGTTCCTTACGTTTTACAAGCCGGAAAGCTCTAGAATCAGATTCTTTTTTTGTGCCCACTTAGAGAGCTTTGGGCTCATAAGGAGGACCAGTGCCAATGCTAGTCATAACTGGCAGGAAATATTTTGTGGTTTGCTTATTTTTTTTGGCAAATTTTGACACTGTTTTTCATATTCACATGTTTCCAGAATAAAATACTTTTTCAGGGTGCTATGTGCTTAATGGTTTTCTTGACCAAATTGTTCTCTAAAAGGACAGAGGGACTTTTTTCTTTCTCCCTAAAAATATCTTTGTAAATATCACCACAGTATTATTTAACAGTTTATATCAGACTGTTTTAAGATAGAGCTTAAATAATACATCTTTATTTCCTAAGGATAGAGTTACAAAACTGTACATTAAGTTCAAGTTAAGTTGATACAACTGGAGAGTAACTTTAGGATTATTATAGTTCAACTCTAGTCCTCACTTCCATTTTACAATGAAGATATTATATTGATACTTAGACTAAAGAAGGTATCGTTGTTCTAGGATTACATACATAAAATTATGCATTATTCTTGTATTCCATCATAAGATCATATAGAAGTATAAATGTATTCTGAGTCAATTCTTGATAAGTGATGCTAGAAAGGAAAAACACTGTATGGATATTTGAAACAGTTATTTAACTCAGTTGTATTTAGCTTTGGACTGCATTCATTCTTTTATTCAAGATTCATTTTTCCTTGGGTGGTTTTTTACTGTTGGAGAAGTGAGTTTGGGATAATGGCTGAAATTTTATCTAGGTATAAATACATACCTAGGCACAATTTTTACCCGCATCCCCCCAGTTTTCAACTTGTGTGTTGAATACAAATGGCGCACATTAGTTGGGAAATCCTCACAGTACACAGGAAATATAAAGCTGAAAGTGCATATTGCCTTCTGCCCCCAGATGCAGCATTTGGATTTATATCCTTCTTGATCCTAACTATGCAGTCATATCATTTATATACATTGTAATTTTTTTTTATGTATTGCTCTTTGGCCTGCTTTAATCATTCAACAAGATAATGTAGATTCCTTTTAATGACAGTGTTTTACCTTTTGTGGCTTCCTAGTATTCTACTGAACTGTTTGATCAAAATTTACTTAGCCAGTCCTTTACTGATTTATGTTTCTGTTTTTCAAAAATTTGCAACAAAAATCTCCATATATGTGTTTATTTGCATATTTGTGCAAGTCTTTCTATTAGGATAAATTCAAATTAGAATGTTGTCAAATTTGCTAAATGTAATCAGATTGCCTTCAGTACAGGCCAGTGGGCATTTAAGCCACTGGAGCCTCTGTAAATTCCTACATGCACACTTTCTTACCAGCTCTGTGGTTTGAATTTAGTGCTGCCTGATAGTTTTCCCCAAGATTTGTGCAAATGGGAAAGAGTGCCTTTGGTTGGTGTGGAATATTCTTTAAGGAGTTAGTTCACAAAATTGATAGTTTAGTTGACCCTATTAAATTATCCTTTCTATGGAGTTAAATTAACATTTATGCCTAATTTTTTACTTTGCTCTTCTCAAACTCCTCACATGTTCCATTTTTATTGAAAATAATCCAATAGAAGGTTTGATTTGTCATAATGGTTTACTGATCTTATAATTTCACTATTGAGTTTTCTGTTAAGGAGCTTGATGTTGATACTGTTTCTTGTTCAGGACTGGAACTGGTACTCTTACACAGTTTTTTTATTTTTATATATCCTTCTCTGGTCTGGCTACTTCACTGCTGTCATTGCCATTATTGGTCTCACTGGTAAAGATTCAGTGGGCCTTGCTAAATATTAAATGTAGATATCCGGCTTTGTATATAGACAGCACTTCAGAGATGAATGTTTGGTGTTCAGCTTGTGCCAGATGTTGACACCTGACCATCATTTTCTCTGTGTTGTTTTCAGGCAGAGGCAGAGGCGAATGTGGTTTCTACCAAAGAAGCTTTGATGAAGTAGAGGGGGTGTTTGGCCGAGGAGGCAGCAGGGAAATGCACAGGTCACAGAGCTGGGAGGAAAGGTAACTGGAGGAGTCAAGTCTTGGGGTAAAGATTCTTGGTGTAAAAGCATTTCTTCTTTGCTTTCTGTAGAGGAGAACGCTCTTTGCATAGTTACAGAGTTGCACTTTGCAAAAAATGCTACTAATTAAATAAGAGTTATGTTAGAAGTGTTTAAATGATCTTTATTTAAAGGAAGAAGCGTTCTAGATAAATACATTAATATTTTTGTCCCTGCATGGATATTTAATAGTTAATTAGATATGCTATTTGATTAGTACTCAGAAGCATTTTCATTTTATTGTTTGTTGCTGTTAATCAAAGCATCTTCTCTGTATTGCTTATGACTTTATATGAAGTCTTTCAAGATGAGCAAAGGCAGTTGCACAGATAATATACAAAGATGTCCATGTGATAATATTTATAATATAGAACAATGGGAAATAAGCCAAACCACTTAATTTCAATGTGGTTTCTTATATAATGGCATATCCACACAGTTGTTATTTGGTCACTAAGTCATGTCTGACTCTCTCCTGACCCGATGAACTGTAGCCCAACCGGCCTCTTTTGTCCATGGGAGTTCCCAGGCAAAAATACCAGAGTGGGTTGCCATTTTCTCCTCCAGGGGATCTTCCCAACCCAGGGATCAAACCCGTGTTTCCTGCATTGGCAGGTGGATTCTTCACCTCTGAGTCACCAAGGAAGCCTTGTCCATAAAAGTTAGGAAGAGTTTGAGAATATTTAATCATGTGTAAAAACACATTCTGAAAACAGTATATGAAACTCTATACAGCAGATACCTAAAGTAAAACATGAATTTAATTAGAAATGTACCTAATTAAAAAAGTTTCTGCGTCTATAGATGCTAGCTTTTGGTAGGTGAGACATTGGATATTTTTGTTTTCATAGTTGTGCTTTTCTGTGTTTCCCAAATGTTAGGCAAAAACCATATATTTGTTTTATAATTTGAAAAGTAAATGCTGTTAAAGATAGGAAAGTGGGTGTCATGGATGGGAAATCTTTGTATTACTCTCATATTTTTTTTGAAACTTAATTTTACCTTTTCTAGGGGTGACAGACGTTTTGACAAACCAGGACGAAAAGATGTAGGTAAGACTTTCTTACTGTTTTGAAGTATTTTTATATGGATTTCCATGGCATTAGTTCTTAACAAGGCTCACAAAGGATACCTTAATTAAAAATTGACTCAGTTACTTGCCTCTCTCCAGTAGATGGGGTTGTAACACTGCTTGCATTTAGAGTTCCATGGTTATTTGAGGGCTGTATTGCATGAAACCAAGGATAATAAATACAACCATTAGGATATACTTGGTTTAACTTTTTAAGTCTGTGTATTCTCTGCAAGACATATTCTTTATTAAGGCTACCTTCTGAACTGAAATTTCAAGTTTAGGAAGCAGCCTGTTTACTCCTTTTCCAGTGCCTCTCACAGCTGAGAAGAAATAGAGAAAATGCTAGAAGATTTGCTTTTGTATCTGAGAGCAAAGGCCAAAACTGACAGTTTTTACTTTAGTCATTTATTCATCTGGTCTTTTTGATAAATGACAGTCTTTCTTAATGGGCAATTTTCACCTTAGGTCTATAAAAATACTTTATAGTGGCTTTTATTGAATGCTTTTTAATAAGATGTTCACTTCTAATGATTCTGAACTTTTATAAGGAATCCACTTTTGTTGAAAATGTTGTAAATTAAAAAAAAAAAAGTTGCTTCTGCTATGTCTTACAGTCTACCAGAATAGCAGTACTTGACTAGTTTGTTGAGACACACTGACATACTGATCAGTTGTGAGATACCCTTTGACAGCAAATTAAGATAATTTAAATACTGAAAGTTCCAGAATGATTTGTTCTTTTTAAAATTAGAGACTGTTCTTATCATGTATTTGCTTCTTATGTGTGGAGAAATGGGTGGAATTAGAAACGTGGGTAAGAATTGTGCATGACCTTTGTGAATACCCACAGGAGAATGTAGAGGCAGAAAAAGCCCTGTATACTCAAATTATAATGTCTGTTCATTAGGAATCATCTCACAGTAATGATTCTGTGAGGATGGAATTAAAAGATCTTTAAAGTGAAATCTAGGTGGTACAGAAAGGTTCAACTCAGTGCATTTTGAAACACTTTGAAGCAGGCATAGCACATTTGGCTGTTAGGTTGTTGCTGGCAGTTGGTAATAAGGGCTTGTACATTTATAAGGTGCTTCCCTGGTGGCTCAGATAGTAAAAAATCCACCTGCAATGCAGGATACCCAGGTTTGATCCCTGGGTCGGGAATATCCCCTGTTGAAGGAAATGGCTTACCCATTCCACTATTCTTGCCTTGAGAATTCCATTGACAGAGGAGCCTGGTGGGCTACAGTCCATGGGGTCAAAAGAGTAGGATGCAGCTGAACAACTAACACAGCAACCACACACATATAAAAGTGGGCTTTATGGTTTTTGGTATCTACTTGTCTTCAGTTTATTGGGACTGTTACGCTATCTGTATTGGTTTCCACAAGCATTTTTAACATCCTTCCATTGTGGTCTCCTGGATCATGTATCCGAGACATTGTGGTCTCCTGGATCATGTATCTGAGATACTGTCACTAATTTCCCAGGTGGCTCAGGTAAGTGAGCAATAGAGCCAAGAGTTAGAGCTGCTGGTCCCACTTTCTGGTAAATTTCCCCTCTTTCAGTTTGCACTCCATTCACCTGAAAGGATAATGGGGCCTTTGCAGAAAAGTTAATCCCCTTAACACAGAAGATGTGATTCTTTGAAGTGAAAGAATCATTCTCTCAGAAGCTTTCAATCTCCTAGACAAAAGTATTTGATTGCATTTTTTAGCTGTCATTAAATAGCCTTAGTATACCAACAGAGTTTTTTGGGGGGCTAGTGCGTATGTGTCTAGGGAAAGTCATGTCTAATTTTCAGATGCAAAGTTTATGTATAAATAGTATGGTAGGAGATTCCTTTGGCTTGAATGGAGAAGGTCCTGCATCTGTATTGAGACTGAGAGCCCAGACAGGCCTGTCCACTTCCTAGTTATACCACTTTGGGCATCCTCTCTGTGTGACTTGTGTAAGTGATGTGAGGCTCTTAGGAGAAAACATACCATGTAAATCTTCAATGCTACTTTATTTTCACAGGTTAGGTGAATTTTGTTACTTTATTATAGAAATAAGAATTCCTGCTGTCTTATCTGTGTTACAGCAGTCTTGGGTTGGAAAATAAACTGTTGTTCTAGGTAGTATTTAAGAATGCCTAAGGTTTTTAAACCGCAAAAGTTCTCAGTAATTAAGTTTCTGTGTCCTTGATATCCTTTGCTATTATCAATCTTAGAACACTTGAGAGTTCTTTATTTTTTTCTCCTTTCGGTCAAAGAATAGGAAAACATGACTTGCTGCTGTGCCCTGCTTTTCACAACTGCTTGCCTTTACTGTCTAGTATTTATTTCAAGACATGATTCCTGTGTGGGTCATCACCAGTGGGGAGGGTTCATTTTTCCCTTTGCCCGCATAGGACTGGATAAGGGAGATTTCAGAAGAGCAGCAACAAATCTGTTTGAAATCTGATAGGGTGACATTTTTGGGTCTTGTTTTGGTTGAGGACAGTTTGCCTTTTTTTTTTTTTTTTTTTAATGGAAATGACAAGTATACAAAGATAGTCTTAAGTTAAACCAGAGGTAAGGGAAAGGGTTCATCCTTGTACATGTAAAATTAAAATAGCAGAGAAAGCATAATTTTCATGGAGTATTAGATTTGGAAAGAAATAATAGAGTTCATCTAGTCCAACCTCCTACTGGTGAATAAACACTCATTTTGTGTTTATAGAAAAAACTATTTGAAGTTTGAAACAGGAATTTGGGTTTAAAAATGCTTCATTGCCTAATTATTTTTTGCTTTTTCTAGTGGAGGTTTTTTCCCTGAGTTAAATTATATGTAAACCTTTTTATCTACAAAAACATAAATATGTTTGCATTTATGAGGTTTTTATACCATTGAATGGATCCTAAGTAAAAAGGTAAAGTTTTTACTTTGGTCGGAAGTCATTCAGGTGAATAGTTGTAATTTTAAAATCACTGTTTGGTTAATGTGCACAATAGCTGTAAAGTGGATAAAATTTCGCCTCTCTTTGCCTAATACCACCCTGCAGTTTCCATCAGGTTAGTGCTTATTTTACTTGCTCTGATCACTTTCTGCCACAAATATATGAATATGTGAGTGTGTTTGAGTGTCATGCCCAAATGATTTTACAGTTATGGTTAAATCTATTTTTTGCTGTTTTCTTGTGAATATTTGTTCTTAGCTGTTAAAAAATTAAGGGGGGTAATACTTAACCCAGTTTGGTTTTATAAGGAACCAAAGGTATGATCTTTGTTGTCTTGAAAAAAGTAGCAGTTTTAAAAGGATGTTCACTAAATATTATGAAATCATCATTCTACCCAGGGAGCTAGGTTTGAAACTAGACTGTTGCTCCAACTGGCAGATGAAAATGAAAAATTTATGACTGATTTACCTAGAGTTCAGCTGTGTAGAGTGTGTCCCTTTTACCTTCATTACTGGTATCATACCACATTCATACAAAATCACCAACAGCATTTCTGTTGTTATACATAATCTGTTACCTTCACCTGCATTGATTTCAGCAGATAACCACAGAGAGAAACTTTGTATAATGTTATATTTCCACAACATGTATTGTTAGCTCAGCCATTTTTTTAATGGGTGGAGGCTTGATCACCATGATGTAATCAGAAAGATGTAATCAGCATTGGAAAAAGAAAACATGAGATACGATGAAGGAAAAATAGCTGCATAACTGGCTGAGTGTATTTAATACGTTAGAAAATAGGGTGCTGAAATAGATTCTTCTTACTCTATTAGTCCTGTTTCAGAGATCTGAAAATTGTCAATGCTTTGTCCGTTGATGTGGATTTCCAGGTCAGTCCTGTTTGGGCTCTTGGAGACCAGAGGAGTTTGAAATTCAGGAATAGTCTTGTCAAAATTCTCCATCTTGATTTGATACTCACCTTTGGAGCCTCGGGCCAACAGAGATGCAAAACAGTGATGTAACATGATCTCGGAGGGCAGGTAGGATGTCCTCCTCTGGCACGTTTCTCCAGTGCCTTCCTGCATTGCTGAAAGGAACACAACTAATTCAAAGTGGGGAGGATTTTCATGCTGGAGCAGAGTAGCCAGAGGACTTGATGGTATAATAGAGTGGTAGTAGGTGAGTGGAAAGATAAAGAATGGACACTCCTCAGAACTGATGCCATCAAGGTGAAAGTCCACACTGGTCTGGTAGAGTTTGCCGTTTTCTTGTTCCTGATAGAGTACAGCTGAGACCCGAACATTGGTTAGAGGGCTAGGTCGAGTGTTGGCCACTTGGAAAATGAGATTAGGTTTGCCGTCTATGTGAGCTACTACTGCTAAGTCAGTAAAGCGAATTGAGAAAGCTCGATTTTTAGGCCGGGCAATCTTCGCCACAAAGGCACCTAAATTAGAAACCATTGAATTTTTTTTTAGAACGAACACTAGAAATGTCATTACCTTTTCTGAATGACAAGGATCTAGCAAATTGTTATACATTTCTTAGTGTCGTGCCTGCCAAATGATTCAGGAATTCAATTTACTGATAATTTCTCATTAACCTGAAGAGTTTTTCAAAACAGTACATATATTCTTATTTTAAAACTGATTTCAAAATGGATAAGGAAGATTCATTTGTCACGTAGAAATGTAAAACTTTTAAGTTTGTTATGAGGTCAGAGAGTGGTCATTGCCTATATTCCTACCCCTGCTTTAAAAAAAAAAAAAGGTAACAGAAAATAAATGTAATTTAGTTGCCACCAGATTACTTCTAGTTGAAATAGAGATTAGATTCATAGTAGAATGATTTGGGGTAGGGAAGGGACCAGTAGAACAAGTGGTCCATTGAAGAACTTTTAACTTTGAAATTTATACAAAGCCTTTTTTCTTTTAAAAAGGCTCTGGTTCTCAGGTGATGTGAGTGTATGCTTCAAGTGCATCTTTCCCTCCACCCCACCCCCCCGCCCCCAACTCTAGATCAGGGTTTCTTAACTACTACTGTGCCTCAGATGGTGGCAGGCTGGTGAGGTCTGTGGACTTCTTATCAAAATTATGCTTTAAATGCATTAAAGTAAAATACATAAAAAGGAAACCAAATATATATGTGTATTTTTTCTTTTCCTCGTGCTAAGGATGTATGTTCTTGTTCTTTATCATGCAGCACTGACTGTGGCACTCTGGGCTCACTAGTATCGAGTAAATGTTGAAAAGAACTCAGGAGAAAATTCTAGCCCAGTAAGGCTAACAACAAAAAAATCAAATTCCTCTGTTAGGTAAAATGACTGTCATAATATGCATTGAACACATTTATTCACTTATTCAAGAAAATATTTATCTCCTTTGAAAAATTCCTTTTACATTTTTTTGTTCATATGTTTTTGGCTACTGTTATAATGATCCCTTTTTTCTTAAGTTAGGTAAAATTTAAATATAGAGTCAAATTAAAAAAAATAAAAAAATTTCTCCAATTGTTTGACCCAAGACTCTTTTCTAGTCTCAGGCATTACTTGTCAGTAATGCAAATAAATTATTCTGGAATACGATCACTTATAACTGACTATACCCATTCCAAAACATTCCTATGCTTTTTTAAAGAACAAAAACAATTACCTGTGATAAAAGCCTCTAGCATGAGGCCTAGGAGCATTTGTATGGCAAGGAGGGCGATTGCACTCGGACAATCACCACTGGGGAACATGGTGCCGTAACCAATTGTGAGCTGTGTCTCCAGGGAGAAAGAGAATGCTGCTGTGAAACTGGTGATATACTTGACGCAGATAGTGTGGTTTTCAGGTGGGGCATCATGATCTAGTCCCAGGTCACCATTCATCTCAGCTAGAACATACCAGAGCACTGCAAAGACAAGCCAGTGGATGACAAAAGAGGCGGAGAAGACCAGCATCATCCAGCGCCAGCGCATGTCCATTAGGATTCCCCAGGCGTCTCGAAGATACGCAAGACCTGTTTGAGCGCCATCCATCTGAAGCGTGCTGTGACCATCCTTGGTAACCATCCTCCGGTGTCTCTGAGTCAGGAGAGGAGCAATAACTTTGCAGTGACCGCCATCCATCTCAGGCTGTAATGCTCTGAAATCGAGAGTGCATTAGTAAACCCTAAACTGTTTCATAGTTAATATTATTTAAATTTTGAGACTTAGTTTTATAATTTTTTTTTTGGAATGCTTCCTCGACTTCCAGGCAGGCTTTCCCAGTCTGATGGCTCTTTCTGTTTTCACATAAGGGAGCATTTAGTCAGTCATTTGTTTGATAGCTAATCATGGATTGCCTTGAGATATCTCTTACTGGTTCCTTCAAGGACTGTTAAAAGTATTGTTTGGCATTTTAAAAAATTTCTGAGGGCTGGGGTTACCATTCATATCTTTTTTGACACTTTTGTATTTTTATTGCACAAGTCCAGGCTTCAAGCATGTATTGATTTGACTAAACATTATGTGTAAATAACTTTTCATAATTAATAACTTGTAACTGAATAATGAAAAGGAATGTTAAATATCTGTTACTTTTTAAAATAGAAATCATTCAGAAGTGTAGTGTTTAGCTGACTGAAAATGTTTTGAAGCCAAACTTAGTGCTAGGATAAGATTAAGCTTTTAGAGATCTGTAGTTCTATTGTATGCTTTATAATTAGCCTATTGAAAGTTTTATAATTAGATTTTATTTGTTTTTGTTACTTTGTGGCCATTTTCATGGAGGCTTTCCTTCTGTGGCTGGTGGATTGCCACCCTTTTGAATATTCTAGATTCTGACTAGATAGTAAATAATTTTCTCTCTACCCAAAGTAAAAAACTCCAGGTGGAGATTCCAAGGTAATATTAATTTTGGAAGTAAATGAACCAGTAGAAAAAGCTTCAAGTTCAGTGAACTAAAATAATCATTAAGGCATCAAATGGCAGTTTTTAAAACAGTAAAACTAGCTTTTAGCTGTAGTCAATTTTCAGCTGTGTTTATGTTTTCTCTGTGCGGTGCATAGAAACCTATCATGTGCTTTCCATGTGACCATCCTTGCCTACGACAGAGGTGCAGAGGACTTAGGCAGAGGCAGCCAGGAACAGGACGGGAGATACGACTTTGCTTCCCTTGAGTGCTCCTTTCTTCTCTGCCTCTGTCCAGTACTTGGGATTTATATGTGACTCTCTTTTTTGAGGCTGCTTCCTTCAGAAGTAGATGCCCTTGGAAGGGTTGTGTATCACCTTCCTCCCTTTTGAATGACAGCGATGTTTAAGAATGACTGGAGGCGTGTGAAGCTAGGCTGTTGCCTGAGTCTGCTGGACGCTCCTCTGTTCAGGAACTTTGGGGTTTTGGAGACTGTTTTCCCATGTCGGAATTGGGCCTTAGCAGCTGGGTAGATACTTTCCCTTTTGTCCTAAGGCTGATTTAAATGGCACCCCACCCCAGTACTCTTGCCTGGAAAATCCAATGGACGGAGTAGCCTGGTGGGCTGCAGTCCATGGGGTCGCTAACAGTCGGACAGACTGAGCGACTTCACTTTCGCTTTTCTCTTTCACGTGTTGGAGAGGGAAATGGCAACCCACTCCAGTATTCTTGCCTGGAGAGTCCCAGGGACGGGGGAGCCTGGTGGGCTGCCGTCTATGGGGTCACACAGAGTCGGACACGACTGAAGTGTCTTAGCAGCAGCAGCAGCTGGTATTAGAGACAGTCTCTTATATTTTCTTTAGATTTGAGTTGCTGATGGAACACTGGGTTGACTGTTAAATTTATTTAGATTAGATGGTCATTTCAGTTTCATATTATAAATTTAAAAAATCTTAGGGCCTTAATGTCTTACAATTTATTATCCTAACAAGTTTTCATTATCGTTTTATTTAGTGTTTATTTTTTTTCTTGGCACACTATTTAATGACTACTCATTTTATTAGATTTTTTGATGTTTTAGAAGGCCTGATCTCTACCCTTTTGTAAATTATAATATAATAACAAAATATTCATAAATATTTCATATTGCATTGTCTCTAATTCTTTGGAATCTCAGCAAGATAGACATTCATATCCCATTTTTCAGGTGAGATCACTGAGGGTCAAAATTTTCACAGGGCATATGGATTATTTTCCAAGCCTGGCTAACTTTATGATTGGCTTTTTGTTTTGTTTTTAAAAACTCCAAGAAGCTGCCTAATTTAAAGAGTTTGGCGAGATAAAAGTCTTCTCAAGATAATTGATACTTCATTCACAAGACAGTCTTTGACAGCCTAATTTTTAGCACCTTTACTAGATGTTCTTCCTGTCCCCAAAAATGTCTCAAGTATCCATTTTAAATCATTGTTAGCTTTATGCATGATTTTTATGTCAATAACAATTAATTGGATTAGCTAATATAGATTGTTGATTATGTGCCAGGAATCATACCAAACACTTCACCTGTATTGACTCATGTGAAGCCAATAGCTTCACAGAGTACTAGAGTAACTTCTTGGGCTGTTTCTTGCTTTATTGGTATTAATATTGTTTCTTATGCGTGCATGTGTGCTTGATCGTGTCCGACACTTGGTGACCCCATGGACTGTTGCCCGCCAGGCTCCTCTGTCAGTGGGATTCTTCAGGCAGAAATACTGGAGTGGGTTACCATTTCCTCCTCCAGGGGGTCTTCCTGACCCAGAGATCGAACCAGTGTCTCTTACGTCTCCTGCATTGGCAGGCAGGTTCTTTACCACTGAGTCACCTGGGAAGCCCAATGTTTCTTAACTCTCATACTAATAAGTACCATTATTAATGACGTTTTATAGGTAGTGAAGCTGAGGCACCTTACATTTCCTAAGATTATGAAAGTAGTAAATGGTAGTGAATTTCTGCTCAGTCCGTAGACCAGACCGGAGTCAGTGCTTTATTGCCTCGAAAATAAACATTTTGACCTAGTTATTAGCCTTTGTGAATAACACAGTGTTCCATTTGACTAGTTTGTCCAAGAACCCTATTGAGTATTCTTCAAACATGCTTAGGCTAAGACCTGTGATTTATAGACAAGAAATATATTTTCAATTAAGGAAGACATCTTGCATGGTTTGAAGATTAGTAAAATCAGAATTATTACAGTCTAGTCTTGGATTCTGCAGAAAAGTAGAGTTAAAATGTGGAGAAAAGAGTTCTTACTAAACATTGCCAAATTTGTATTTTACCAGATGAGAAAATAATTTTAAAAATTACTGGTTTCATCGTGATTTTATGAAAGAAAAGGCATTCTGACATTCTGACACCTGAAGGATACAGCAGTGAGTGGCCCTTGGCTGCCTGCACCAACCAAGTTGGTGAACCGCTCTGTGGTTTTGCACTGTCCGTGACTTTGACCTTTATTGTTTCTTGCTTTCTGCCTATTTTGGCAAATGCCCAGTGGACCTGCACACTAGTGCTGTTCCACTTACGGAATCACTGATTGTTTATTGTGTCACAGTAATTTGTGAGGGGAAAGGTCCATGATTCTTCTTGGTTTCAGCCTGCTTCATTAAGTTATAAAATTCATTACCTGAAGAGATAGCCTTTGTATACATACTATAGCTAATAAAATTAATTGTTCTAATTTGGGCCTTTTTTCAGGATTGTAACTTCCTTACAAATTTTGTAGCACTCTTGTTCTAGGTTTTTTCAAATTTTTTTTCCTCTTGCAACTGAATAACTAAATACGAAGAAAAGCCTGTGAACAGAGGCTAATATCAAAACAGTGGAGCATTATCCTTTTTATATATAAAACCATCCTAGATCTTGTTTAGATGGTGTTGGAGAGTAGAGTATTTGAGAGAAGAAGGATTTTGATCCCCACTTAACAGATCACCCTGGATAATTCCATTCTCTGGACTCGTGTAGTCAGTCTGGTTTAGCATAAGGAGGACAGGGTGGGAAATGCAGCTGACAGGGTGCTGGCTCTGTTGGTTACATAGCTGTGTCAGTTTGGGCAAGCCAGCCAGTCCCCTTGACCAGGTTTCCTTATATTAAAGAGAGAAAGGAAAGAGGGAATTAAAGAACATGTCCCTTTAAAATCCTACATGTTTGTAAACTTACTACCATTTCCCTCAACTCTTATAGGTTTCTTGTATGATTGTTTTCTCTATGATTTTACATCTGCTCGTGTGACACTTATAGCATTAAATTATTGTTGCCTAACCTATGTAGATTTTCTTTCCATCAAATTTAAAAGTGTTTAATGGACAGACGTCATGCTATTGTATTTGAAGGTACTTTTTATATCCCTACAGGCACACAAGTGCTTTTTGAATGTTTCTGTCTTAGTTTGTATTTATGTAATTCTTGTAAACTGGTCCCAGTGGAACATAGAATAGAAGCTCAGTATGGATTGCTTGTATTTCTCTGTGTGGGCCAAAAAATATTTGCCCACATATAAATCATTTGATGGAAAAAATTCTACTTTATAAAAATGATATTTTGTCTGCTTCATTGGTCATCAAAATAATGAACTCATTCTACTCATGAGGTTGTAGCACTCAGAATTATGTCTTTTATTGTCATGTTGTAATGTAGTAGTGTAGCTCATATTAAACAGTTAGATATAAGTAACTACAGTTGTTACATGATTAAAGTATTACCATATATTTGCTCACTTCTGGTGGAAACACTTTTAAGACTGTAAAGAGAGTCCTAATCATCTCTCCTGCCCTCCCATAATTGGGACAAACAGTGTGAGTTCTAATTCTGTTATATAAGCTCAGAGATTCTTTTATATTTTAATTTCTTATTTGTAAAAGTACATAATTTCAGCAATAATTTCATGCTTAAAAAGAAGTTAGGACACTCATTATTTTTCCTATGGATTAAAAAGAGAAAAACAAATATTTTTTGTCTTTTTTTTTTTTTTTAATGCTCATTTTTGGTTTCTTTAATCCTCTCCAGAAGAAAAAGATTTTTTTTTTTGAAAGCCACTGAATTTTTTATAGGATTTTTCTTTTCTCATTTCTGTATTATAATGCAGAATTAGTACACATTTAGTAAAACAAGAAAAATTTCAATAATGCTTTCAATAAGACTGTTACTTTNTTTTTTTTTTTTTTTTAATGCTCATTTTTGGTTTCTTTAATCCTGTCCAGAAGAAAAAGATTTTTTTTTTTGAAAGCCACTGAATTTTTTATAGGATTTTTCTTTTCTCATTTCTGTATTATAATGCAGAATTAGTACACATTTAGTAAAACAAGAAAAATTTCAATAATGCTTTCAATAAGACTGTTACTTTGTTTCTAAAATTTAAGGAAAAAGAATAAGGAATGTATGACCTTATAGGTAATGTCTTTGTTTTAAAACTATTGGCAATATCTAGTTCTGTCCCTATTTGTCAGTTTTTAATCTCTGTTTCCCTTGAGGAAACAGGATTGAATATTATCGCAGGTACTCACCAGTTCTTTTGCTGGGTCAGCCTGTATACAGAGGCAGGTCTTGAGGAAACTGTCTGTGTTTTCGATAAGGTAGCTCTAATCTCCAAGTCCCGTTTGTGGGTTCTCTTCTTGGACTGGCTTTACCGCTCACATCCCTCTGTTTATCAGGTCGTGGGGGCTGGTTTCAGCTGAAGCTGATGTGATTGGTCACTTAGGCTGCAGGGGGGCCAGTTAGCTCTGGTCATGTGGAAAAGAATGCTGGTTTGTTAGGAGGTCTTTCTTTACTCAACACAACTCTGGAGAAAGCCTCCAGAGCTGACTTGGAGAAGGGGTGCATTTTTTCCCTCTAATCAGGACCGGGCTTTAGTAAGTTTGCATAATCTTACTTAAGAGTTTATTTAAAAGTTCAAAGGGATAAAATTCCCTGCAAGATTTCCTTTCAGCCGTCTTTCCTTATATAGCATGTTGAAGTGTGAGATGTTTCCTTTACTAATCTTTTTTTCTTCCATTTCTTTGGAGAACATTTCCTTGGATAAGGACTTTTAGGTATAAGTTAATGAATTGATTTTATTAGTATTCCTTTCATATCCCATCTCATCAGAATGACTACCATTAATTCTGGAACTAGTAATATAGGTTAATTCCGTTACCTGAAATCTTTTGGGGAGGGGTAAGGAGACAGACTTTTCAATTTTTTTATGGCTGTGTACAGAGAGCTTGAATAAGAATACATTTAATTGTTAGTTCCTTGCATTTATCTTTAAAAACACACTGGTGTAAAAGAACTGAAAAAGTTTCTTAAGTCATGCTTCAGTGATCATTGAAGCATGACTTAAGAAAAAGTATGATGACATGCAATAAATACAGTGTTCAGTATACAGAAAAGTTAACTTAATGTCTAAATATAATGTTTAGCTGGGAAATGTCTGTGATCCAGCATTCAGCAGCCTCCAAATGAGCTGTGGGATGGCTTTGTATAATGCCTTTCTGAGCAACACTTTTCTCCACCTCCGTTAGCTGCTCATTTTAAAACTTTGATCAAATGTCACATGTAAGGGGATCTGAGGTACAAAGGCTGCGATTGTTCAAAGTGAAGTCATGGATAGCCTGCTGGGGAAATTATTAATGTAGACCAATATAATGCTACTTAGAAGGTGAAATCCGCCTTTGTAGATTCCCCCTCCTTCCCCCCACCACAATTAAAAAAATATATTAATTCCGTCTTTGTTTTATTAATGCCGAGCATTTCAGCACAAGTTCAGACACAGCACTGGAAACTTTGACCTTCAGAACTAGAGAAGGTGAAAGCATCAAGGAGAGACTTGTGATGTGACACACCTTCTCTGTATGTCCTGGTAGGAATTATGCTGTGTGTCAATTGCCAGGTAACTGCGTGGTGTGGCAGAGGGAAACTAGAGCTAATACAGTGCAATTCTGCCTTTCATAAAGAGGTACTGAAAGTGCATGCCATGCGTCTTGAATAGATGTTACAATAAGCAAAATAATAAAAATTTTACCAAAATGAGAAGCCTCTTTCCGTAATACATTGAGACAAATGATTTACAAGATGATGGTCAAGAAAGAAACGTCTCAAATGAAGAAGTATTCTGGTTTCTTCATTTTGCACTTTCAAAGTCGGCTGTGGTCTGTAAACAGTGATTCTTAGTTGCTAACTGAATGGAAGTCGTAGACCTGTTCAGGAGTGGTTCCTCAGGGGCTTAGCACTCCCCTTACAGCAGTTAAAGTCATTAGTGTTTGAATTTAATAGCACTGAAATGAGGTTAGCTGAGTTGAAACTAATATTGATACTGATGTTAGACCAACTTCACCCTAAAGTAAGTGGGCCCTCCTGTTGAAACAGAACTAATGATTTAAATTGGAGACAGCGCTAAAACATTCTATAAAGGAACATAAGTGCTAGCTATCGATCATTAAATTTTTTTCCCTGCAAATTGCAATGATTAAGAAAGATACCAAGATCAGGTACATTATTCTTTATTAAATAAATTCAATTCTGTATCCCTAAAATGTTTGCTTTGCTTTCTGGCTAAACCATTCCAATATATGATCCATATTTGTACCACATTGAACCTGCAAGCAACAAAATCTTTAGTTGGAGTGCATGTCTTGCCTGTGTACATGCGTCATTTCACAAGTTCTAAACTTTAGCCGTGGTCCCCAGTGCTCTTTCTTCCATAGTGTACTTCGCTTTCTTTAGAAGAGGCCTGGTCTCTTTCCAGCTCTGCATTGAAGCCCACTGCTGACCATCTTCCCCAGAGATTTCAGGCAGCGTCGGGCTATATACTAGCAGATGACTGAGCTCAAGGGTTATAGGACTGTGGGGCATATTCAGACCACGTGAGGTCTTTTTCAGAGTCTCATATACTGCAGCCCCTCCAGTCTCTCTCTTCCAACTGGGAACTGCTGTGTTTGCAGGGCCGTGTTAACCACTGGAGCAGATGATGACCCTCCTCAGGGATTCAGTTCAGTTCAGTCGCTCAGTCGTGTCCGACTCTGCGACCCCATGAATCGCAGCGTGCCAGGCCTCCCTGTCCATCACCATCTCCCGGAGTTCACTCAGACTCCCGTCCATCAAGTCGGTGATGCCATCCAGCCATCTCATCCTCTGTCGTCCCCTTCTCCTCCTGCTCCCAATCCCTCCCAGCATCAGAGTCTTTTCCCTCAGGGGTTAGGATGGGAGAAAAATTGCAAATCTCTGGATATAGATTTTAAACTACTCCATCCTAGTTACCCTGAGTTTTGTTTACAATTGAGGGGGAAAAGAAAATATCAGTACCTGGATGGGATTCCCTTTCGCTGTTTTTTTGGTATTAGGAAATATTTTTAGTGTTAATCAGAGAATCTGTATCTGAATAGAGGAATACAAAGTTAACTTGTTAGAAAAATTTGCACATAAACAAGCTTCAAAGTCTGTCCCATAATTCCACTTTTGCTCTTGGAGTTTGGGCACTTGAAAGTTCCAAGTCTCACAGCTGTAGATTTTGTTGGCTGAGTGCCCTTTTGCTCCATCTGAAATTTTCCATAAACACCATTTCTGGCTGCAAGTCAAACATGCACACAGGTGCCCTTTTACTGGTCTTTCTCCTTAGGAAGTCTACTCAATTAGACCAGACTAAAACCAATATTGCATTTTAATTTTATATTATTTTTAGAAGAGTGCTGTTTAGACTTACTACATTAAGGCAGAACCAACCAAGAGTCTACTGCCATTGGGGAAAGTATTTATATATGTAGTGCATTGTACTTTAGCACTTTTCTGTATATCCTGAAGATGAGTGAATATAAAATACACAGTTCTTACAGGTAGTACAGTTTGCTCATAAAACTGTCATGTTTGCCATATTGAATGCCACTGTATTTCTTTACCTTTTAGGGGTCATAGATACCTTTGAGACTCTGGCAGAAACATTACACCTTTTTCCCTGAAAAAAAAAAAAAAAAAACAAAGGCATGCCTGTGTGCTGTGCACTTCCAGTTTAAGGATTCACTACCTCCAAGCTCTCTTGTTGGCCCTGGTTAGGAATATTTGGTTCAGGCATCAGTTTTTAAGTTATTTAATTATGTTTACTTTTAATCATCTTGTTTGCAAGTTAATCTGTTAAGATTTTTTTAAAAGTCAGCTGAAATATTTGGTTACTCAGCTTTGTCATATTGCAGATGTTACAGAAGGAGAAAGACTTAAGTGCTGAGAAAGGCCATGTGGGTGTCCCTCATTCATTTTAGCCCTGGTCACTGTGGAGCCCTCTAAGTTTTAGAACTTAAAGGAACTTTGGTAGATACTGTCTTTTGAGTTGCCCGTGAACAACTTTATCATTTAACTGTATCAGTAATACACAAATATGTATTTATTTAACTCATTATAGAGTTGATGTTCTCTTTGGAACCCCCCCCCTTCCCACCCACATTTACACAAATCTGCTATAATCATTTAGGTTGTAAAGGATTTATTTTCATGTTTTATTTAGAGCAATTCTTTGCATATGGGGTAGTTTTGGAAATGTGTATTTTATTAAATGGTACTTAAAGTTATTTTTTCCCTCAAGATACTTATTTCAAGTAAAATTGTTACATTGTTAATATATAAGTTGATCATAACATTGTTTTAGGGGTACACATTTTGACATCGTTTGTCTGCTGGGAGATTAACAAATTTAGTTCCCTTTAGGAATCTTGGCAGTCTCTAGCCCCAAGCTTTTCTGTGCATGATGTCTATTTTTTTTTTAAAGAGTACTTTAAACTTAGATCCTAGAACTTCCTCTTTCTGCTTTAGTTTTTGCAGCATTTCCGGCTGCTTCTGATGGATTTAATTTGTGAGTAAACCCTGGATTAGGAGTTTGAACATCTGTGTTCTCTTTCTGCTTTAGTCGCTACTCAGCTGCTTGATGGGTTTCTCTGGTATCCCAGATGATAACGAATCCACCTGCACTGGGGGAGACCTGGGTTCCATCCCTGGGCTGGGAAGATTCCCCTGGAGGAGGTCATGGCAGCCCACTTTAGTATTCTTGCCTGAAGAATCCCATGGACAGAGCAGCCTGGTGGGCTACAGTCCAAGGGGTCTCAGAGTCAGACACGACTGAGTGACTAAGTACAACATAGCACAACTGTGTGACTGTGAGAGATCCCCCTAGGGGTATCCCTTTCCTCACAGGAATAATGGAAGTGATAAAGTTTGATTCAACCCTTGTGGTAACTGTGAAGATCGTATGAGATATTTCAATACATTTTGTCAGTGTGTCAGCTGTCAACTCATTTGTCTGTGTGCATCCCTGGGCAGTGGATTGGGAGGGTAAGTGTTGTGTCTTAAGTCTCTTTAGTTTTAGTCCTGTGTTTTTAATATCAATATTTGTCTTGGAGAAAGCCCTCATCTTAATGTGCTAGAGGTTTAAGTAAACAAACAAAAAATGATAAAGTAGTACTGTTTCTTGGGGAAAATAGTAGTACTTAGCACTAAGTTGGATATACCTTATGGCCAGCAGTTTCACTCCCAGGTGAAGACCAACAGAAATGCAAACATATGCTTACCAAATTTCATATTCAAGAATGTTTGTCACAGCACAGTTTATAGTAGCAAAAAAATAGAAACAACCAAAATCAGTAGTAGAGTAATATATTGTGGTAATATGATGCTGAAGCTGAAACTCCAGTACTTTGGCCACCTTATGCGAAGAGTTGACTCATTGGAAAAGACTCTGATGCTGGGAGGGATTGAGGGCAGGAGGAGAAGGGGACGACAGAGGATGAGATGGCTGGATGGCATCACCAACTCGATGGATGTGAGTCTGAGTAAACTCCAGGAGTTGGTGATGGACAGGGAGGCCTGGCGTGCTGTGATTCATGGGGTCACAAAGAGTCGGACACGACTGAGTGACTGAACTGAACTGAACTGACTATATTGTAATATATTGTTCATACAATGAGATCCCATATCACGGTGCAAAAGAACAAGCTTCTGTTCTCTGTAACGATGTGGGTGAATTTCCTGTAATGTTCAGTGAAAGAAGCCAGACTCACTACCAAATGAGAGAAAATATTTGCAAACAGTGTGACAAGGACTTCAGTTCAGTTCAGTTGCTCAGTTGTGTCCGACTCTTTGCGACCCCATGAATCGCAGCACGCCAGACCTCCCTGTCCATCACCAACTCCCGGAGTTCACTCAGACTCACGTCCATCGAGTCCGTGATGCCATCCAGCCATCTCATCCTCTGTCAGCCCCTTCTCCTCCTGCCCCCAATCCCTCCCAGCATCAGAGTCTTTTCCAATGAGTCAACTCTTCGCATGAGATGGCCAGAGTATTGGAGTTTCAGCTTTACATCAGTCCTTCCAAAGAAATCCCAGGGTTCCATCAAGTCAGTGATGCCATCCAGCCATCTCATCCTCTGTCGTCCCCTTCTCCTCATGTCCCCAATCCCTCCCAGCATCAGAGTCTTTTCCAATGAGTCAACTCTTCGCATGAGGTGGCCAAAGTACTGGAGTTTCAGCTTTAGCATCATTCCTTCCAAAGAAATCCCAGGGCTGATCTCCTTCAGAATGGACTGGTTGGATCTCCTTGCAGTCCAAGGGACTCTCAAGAGTCTTCTCCAACACCACAGTTCAAAAGCATCAATTCTTCGGTGCTCAGCCTTCTTCACAGTCAACCATAGCCTTGGCTAGATGGACCTTAGTCGGCAAAGTAATGTCTCTACTTTTGAATATACTATCTAGGTTGGTCATAACTTTTCTTCCAAGGAGTAAGCGTCTTAATTTCATGGCTGCACTCATCATCTGCAGTGATCTTGGAGCCCAGAAAAATAAAGTCTGACACTGTTTCCACTGTTTCCCCATCTATTTCCCATGAAGTGATGGGATCAGATGCCATGATCTTCATTTTCTGAATGTTGAGCTTTAAGCCAACTTTTTCACTCTCCTCTTTCACTTTTATCAAGAAGCTTTCTGGTTCCGCTTCACTTTCTGCCATAAGGGTGGTGTCATCTGCATATCTGAGGTTATTGATATTTCTCCCGGCAGTCTTGATTCCAGCCTGTGTTTCTTCCAGTCCAGAGTTTCTCATGATGTACTCTGCATATAAGTTAAATAAGCAGGGTGACAGTATACAGCCTTGACGTACTCATTTTCCTATTTGGAACCAGTCCGTTGTTCCATGTCCAGTTCTAACTGTTGCTTCCTGACCTGCATACAGATTTCCCAAGAGGCAGGTTAGGTGGTCTGGTATTCCCATCTCTTTCAGAATTGTCCACAGTTTATTGTGATCCACACAGTCAAAGGCTTTGGCATAGTCAATAAAGCAGAAATAGATGTTTTTCTGGAACTCTCTTGCTTTTTCCATGATCCAGCGGATGTTGGCAATTGATCTCTGGTTCCTTTGCCTTTTCTAAAACCAGCTTGAACATCAGGAAGTTCACGGTTCACGTATTGCTGAAGCCTGGCAAGCACTTAATTTTCAGAATATACAAACAGCTCACACAATCAGCAACAAAAACTAGGCAACCTAAGTGATCTAAATAGACATTTCTCCAAAGAAGAAATAGAAATGGCCAGTAGGACATGGAAGGATGCTAAATATCTCTAATTATTAGAGAAATTCAAATCAAAACCACAATGAGGTTCCCCCTCACTGTAATGGGCTAGTGCTTATGTAAATTCAGGCAGCTGAAAACAGCAAATAATATGAAAAATCTTTGATTTGGAAACTCATATTTAAGGCACATTAGTATACTATTAGAACCATTAACGTAGAAAAGCTTCAAAGAGGTAGCAGCACTTAGCTCTGATCATCTTAAGTGATCTGGTGGTTTTACCTACACCTTTTTTTGAGGAGGAGAAAAAGGTATGTCACTGTATGAAATATGTCATTTGACCTAGTAATTTCACTCTTTGAAGTTTTTTTTCAGAAGAAGTGGTTCAGAAAAGCAAAACACACATCACACAGATATCTCTTCCTAAGTTATCTAGTTCTCAATAAATTAGTTATGAAGTAAGTGTCCAGTGGGGAATTACCCGGCAGCTTTGCAACAGCACCAGGGTAAACCTAGTATATGTCCTTTCATATTAAGTTGGGCATGACCTAGCAACTGAACAACAACAAAGATACATGATCACAGAGAAATAGTTGCTGTTTAAATGAAAAGTAGGTTTTGAAATAGTGGGTATACTGATTGAAACTACGTTTTAAAAATGTTATGTAAAAGCTAGCCATAAGTGTGTAGTTTTATTTCTAAGATTGAGGAATTGGTATTTTTATTTTTAGTATCTTTAATTTTTTTTTGCAACTTACCATCTGTTAGAAAAAATTATAATGACCAGCATTTGATTGGTTAAGCATTTTGCCGTCAGTTCAGTTCAGTCACTCAGTCATGTTCAACTCTTTGCAACCCCATGAACCGCAGCACGCCAGGCCTCCCTGTCCATCACCAACTGTCGGAGTCTACCCAAATCCATGTCCATTGAGTCGGTGATGCCATCCAACCATCTCATCCTCTGTCGTCCCCTTCTCCTCCTGCCCTCAATCTTTCCCAGCATCAGGGTCTTTTCAAATGAGTCAGCTCTTCACATCAGGTGGCCAAAGTACTGGAGATTCAGCTTCAGTCCTTCCAGTCAACACCCAAGACTGATGTCCTTTAGGATGGACTGGTTGGATCTTCTTGCAGTCCAAGGGACTCTCAAGAGTCTTCTCCAACACCACACTTCAAAAGCATTAATTCTTCTGTGCTCAGGTTTCTTTATAGTCCACCTCTCACATCCATACATGACCATTGGAAAAACCATATCCTTGACTAGACGGACCTTTGTTGGCAAAGTAATGTCTCTGCTTTTTAATATGCTGTCTAGGTTGGTCATAACTTTCCTTCCAAGGAGTAAGCGTCTTTTAATTTCATGGCTGCAGTCACCATATGCAGTGATCTTGGAGCCCAGAAAAATAATGTCTGACACTGTTTCCACTGTTTCCCCATCTATTTCCCATGAAGTGATGGGACCAGATGCCATGATCTTCATTTTCTGAATGTTGAGCTTTAAGCCAACTCTTTTTACTCTCCTCTTCACTTTCATCAAGAGGCTTTTTAGTTCCTCTTCACTTTCTGCCATAAGGGTGGTGTCATCTGCATATCTGAGGTTATTGATATTTCTCCTGGCAATCTTGATTCCAGCTTGTGCTTCCTCCAGTCCAGCATTTCTCATGATGTACTCTGCATAGAAGTTAAATAAGCAGGGTGACAATATACAGCCTTAACGTACCCTTTTTCCTATTTGGAACCAGTCTGTTGTTCCATGTCCAGTTTTAACTGTTGTTCCTCACCTGTGAACAGGTTTCTCAAGAGGCAGGTCAGGTGGTCTGATATTCCCATCTCTTTCAGAATTTTCCACAATTTATTGTGATCCACACAGTCAAAGGCTTTGGCATTGTCATTAGTGGGTGTTTTTTGCAGGGTTGGGGGTGCGGCACTTATTTTGCTGCCTTCATTAGTTCTCAGAGCCTTAGTGTAAAAGTAGATGGAAATGAGTGTTTTGATCAGCCCGTCCATCAGGTATTTGTATTCCCAGTGTGCCTGGTACGTATTACTTGCGAATGAAAGATTACATAGGTTAAAAGTTATTTCCTGTTGCCCACCAGTTTATACACATTAGCGATTTCTTTGTTTTAAAATTTTTTTCTGTGTGTATAACTGTATTTTTCATCAAGTCATATAATAGATGTGGGCTTTGTAAAATGTTTCGTCCCTTCTTATTCTTAGCTGGAGAGCTTGGAACATCTAACCTTTCTATCCCAAGGGAAGATGTGGAATGTACCTATAGTTGAACTCATAAAATTTGGTACTTGCTGTGCAATAAATATTTGTTAAATGCGTCAGAAGATTAACATGAGAATTGTAGTTACGTCATTTAAACAGTGGTATGTGATTTTGGACAGTTCCCATGGGTTATCTTTTTGATCCTCAATATTCTCAGCTGTAAAATTGGAAAATAATTTCTAATACTGAGAATTGTTACAAAGATTAAATCGGTTAAATGAGTGTTTTTGTTAACTATGGCCATGTAACAAGTTACTCCAAAACTTAGTGGCTGAAAACAGCAAGGACTTATTCTCTCAGTTTCTGTGGGCCAGCAAGAAGCAGCTTAGCTCCGTCTCTTAGCTTAGGTCTGGCCTGGGTCTTCTGTGCAGTTTCAGTCGTTTCAGGGCTCGATTGGGGTTGGATCCACTTCCACGGCCACTCACAAGGCTGCTGGCAAGCCTTAGTTCTCTGCCGCGTGGGCTCCTCACATGGCTGCCTCACAGCAGGACTGCTGGATTCCCTCAGAGAGAGCATCCAAGATGGAAGTGTTTAACTCCGTATCAGAAGTGACATCTCAGTCAGCGCTACTGCATTCTGTTTGTTAGGAGCAAGTCAGTAAGTCCAGCCCACACTTAAGATGAGGTAATTACACAAAGATCAGAAGACAGGGGTTGTTGAGAAATTGTCTTGGAGGCTGCCTATAGTAATAAGATTTTTCCCAGCAAATAATTGTACCCCTCCCATTCCAAGATATTTTAATCATGTAATAGAACAACCCAAACAAACTTTTTGGCCAACCCAGTACTTGATAACAACCTAATAACTGTTTGGGTAAACAGGATAAGGACTCTTTAATACATGTGGAATGGAATATAAGAGGAGGAGCAGAATTTCCTCATTTTCAAATACACAATTTTTTTCACTTTAATATGGTTTATTGAAAAGAATTGAGATTATCACTGAAAGAACATGTAACTTTTATAAACTGAGGATTCTAGAGTATGTTTTAGATTTTCAACCACATACTTTAATGTGAAATTTTCTATAATTTGTTATGAATTACATATGTTAGGACATGTGGTATAGTTACAGTGACTAACAAATTTGTATGGTTTAGGTTTTTCTTGTCTTTTGAAAGTACCAATTTAGTTTTCTAGGTATAACAGTCTCTCTCTTACTGTTAATGTAACTCTTGAGTTGTGTCCAGTTAGACATAACTTAGCTTTGAATTTTGTTCAAAAGCAATTTGTTGTATGCCTGTAATGTCCTGGGTGCCAGAGTAAATGACAAGTTGTAGCTTATACTTCCTATTTCTGAGTTTAGAATCTGTTTGGAATAAAAGAGAGGTCGAAGTTTACTGATACTTTGGACAGAATCACTGATAGTTGATATTAAATATGTTGATTTACTAATAAATCAGATAGTTAAAAGTATTGTACGACTTAGGGAAAAAAAGGATATACTGGTAAGGAAGGATTACCAGGTGAAAATAGGAAGGGTACAAAGCAGTCCATATAACAGTCTGAGGGTAGTGTGGGAATGTGAATGAAGGATCTATATATACATGAGTAACTGACGTGAAGTGAAGTGAAGTAGCTCAGTCGTGTCTGACCCTTTGCGACCCTATGGACTGTAGCCTACCAGGCTCCTCCCTCCATGGGATTCTCCAGGCAAGAATACTGGAGTGGGTTGCCATTTCCTTCTCTAGGGGATCTTACTGACCCAGGGATCGAATCCGGGTCTCCTGCATTGCAGGCAGACACTTTAACCTCTGAGCCACCAGGGTAGGCTATGCGTTAAGTATAGCCATGGTCAATTTTTGAAAGGCTTTATAAGAAACTGTTGATGGTAGTTTTACTCTGGGGAATCTTGTGTAGGTTGATTTACTTTTCACTGCATGACTTAAAGCACATATTAGTTGTGTTTGAAAAAATAATTGCTCATTCTGAACATTCAGCTTTAAGAAATGTGTCTAATAATATACTCATATATCCACAGATATTTTATTTCTACTGCCTGAACATTGAGAGGGACATATTTGCAGAAAAGCTTGTTTTGAGCAATTAAGTCTGTTTTCAAGATCCTTGCTGGCTGAGGCTTATGGTTACTCAATTTCTTTACAGGGAGACCAAATTTTGAGGAAGGCGGACCAGTGTCAGTGGGAAGAAAGCATGAATTTATACGATCAGAGAGTGAAAACTGGCGTATTTTCAGAGAGGAACAGAATGGAGAAGATGAAGATGGAGGCTGGCGACTAGCTGGATCAAGAAGGGATGGAGAGAGGTGGCGGCCCCACAGCCCTGGTAAGAAACCTGTCGAGGTGAAGCACGCGGGGACCCAAGGATGCGAGGATTTTGCAGGAATTCTCAAGAATAAAGTGGAAAACCTAAACCGATAAAAGAGAGAGGAGTCATATTTATGTTGTCACACTCAGTCTTGTTACCACAAAAAACATTTAACATAGAAAATCCCCCACACCTGTTCATTTGATTAGAAAAAGTCACTTTTCTTTTTCTGGGGCAGTGTGGTTTAATGGAAAGCACCTGCTCTTAACTGAAAATGAGAGAGGATTTCATTTGGTTTTTCTAAGTCTCTGAATCTTTTTTCAACATGCTTTTTAATGTGGTAATTTTATGCTTTTATTCCTCTGTGCTTTCTCTCCCTGAAGTGAGTTTTTTTTCCCCTGCATAAGAAAGGATTTTTTCTTTTTTTGTTCTGAAAATGTGATTTCTTCTTATTTGAAGAATAAGCTTTAAACCTAGGTCAGAAGCATAAGCATAAGTTTATCCTTTTGTCCCTCTAACTTTAGAAAAAGGAGAGAGAATAGTCATGATTAGTAGTTTTGTAGGTTCTCCTGTTTGACTCTTAAGAAGGCTTCAGACTGTTCTTCCTGACATTAGATATGCTGGTAATTGAAGACACTGGTGCTTTGTGTCAAAGCTCGTTCCCTCGCCAAGTGCTGACTCCACGCCTCATGATCGTCAGATGCCCCTGCAGTTTGAATCTTGGGTCACGCAGAACTGAAGCATGCAAAGAGTGTGTACATGTCTTTTGAATTTCACATTCATAACATTATTTTATGTACTGACTGTATGCCAAGGAAGCTTACTTTAATAGAGGAAGATATAATAATGTAATGCTGGAAAAGGTTGAAGCCAGGAGGAGGAGGGGACGACAGAGGATGAGATGGGTTAGATGGCATCACCAACTCGATGGACATGAGTCTGAGCAAGCTCCAGGAGTTGGTGATGGACATGGTGCAGTCCGTGGGGTCACAGAGTCAGACCCAACTGAGTAACTGAACTGATAATAATGTAAACTATTTTCATTTACTTAAAAGAAGTTGATTAACAAATCATTGGCCTGAGTAAACATTATAACTGGTCTTTAGGGTCCTTTATGGAGTTGTGGATAGGTGGAAACTTAGTGAAGTTAATCATTGGATAGAGTCATAATCCTTTTACCTCAACTCCTCACTGGCTGCTTCTTGGGAGAGATTTCTGTCATTAGTGGGCATTGTTTGTATCACAGTTATCTAGGCAGTTCTTATCAGTCTGTGTCCTGGGCAACCAGATCTTAGAGTTCTCTTCAGGGCATTATGGGATTTTGTGCTGAGCTTGCCCATAAGCAGAGGGACTTGTAGACCATGTTCCCAACAAACATTCGGTGAAAGAATGGACAGGATCTGGGCTGAGTGAGAAGAAAATTCCAGCTGATCAAAAACAAACAAGGTGAATGTTTTGGAAGATGAACAGTGTTTCTGAGCCCGAACGTCTAATGTTCATTCTATTAAAGTGAGTTAAAAGTAAAAATTAGTGTTCTGCCACTTACCACCTCACCCACGAGCTTAGATTTTGAATATATATTGTCTCTTTTTTTGTCCCTATCTTTTGTAAATCTTTCTTGCCAGTGAAATTTGACTTTCACATCATTTTGTCATCAACTTGGTAATTTTCCAGTTCTTTGTTAAAAGAATGGATTACCATTTATTTTAAAAAGACAGTTTGTGGGACATAAAGATATATGGGGGTTGAACAGTGTAAATATGCATTAAAAAAAATCTGCTTTTTTAACCCAGCATATTAAAAGCAAGTGTGATTATATCAGTTGTTATTAGTTACTATCTTTAACATTTTAATTAATCTTTTATTAGATTTGATTAAAATTTTAAATACAGTGATTTTGACTTAAGAAAATAGTGTCATAATTTAGTTAGATTTAAGGTCTGTAAAGCAGTGGTCAGTCTTAATAAGCTATGGATGTGCCTTATCTGCTACATTTAGTTTCATGAATAAAATTTTTTATTAACTATTTAAGACAACACAACAAAACAATTATAGGGTGTAGTTTTATTAAAGTACATCTCACAGCTGGGAACGTATGGAGTTGGGAGCATTAAGGACAGCAGAGCACCCGCTCTGGGAGGTGAACTTAGGAAACTTAGAGGGAAACATGAGCCACATGCCTAGAAGGATAGATTCCTATCGCAGTGCATACTTAGAAACGAGAGCAGCAGACAGAGCGCTCTGGAATTCAGCTTTTGATCATGAATACTTCTTTGGGATAATGGCTCTAGTTTACATTTAGTCAATCTGGTTATAAAACTCCTTCATTTTCATAGGAGGCAGTAAATTGTGTTTTGTTGTTGTAAGTAAACTGTGGGAAGTGGGAGAATAAAGTTTTCTTCCCTTTTTGTAAGTGACTATGGGACTTCCCTGGTGGCTCAGACAGTAAAAAAAGAATCTGCCTGCAGTGCAGAAGACCTGGGTTCAATCCCTGGGTGCAGAAAATCCCCTGGAGAAGGAAATGGCGACCCACTCCAGTATCCTTGCCTGGAGAATTCTATTAACAGAGGGACCTGGTGGGCTGCAGTCCACAGGGTCACAAAGAGTTAGACATGCCTGAGTGAGCAGCACTTTCACACTTTCACTTTCAGAGTCTTACAAGGTGCCACCTGTATTTGACATTTTAACATTTTGCCCTCTGGCTTTCAGTTTGACTTTTAGATCACAGGCTTTAGCAAATCGGGCCTCAAGAGTACAATGACATTTAACTTTGACCTCCTTTTTTTTTGGCCTATCTCCCTCGGAGAAAGCAGTCAAGGATATAAAATCATAATCGGATAAAACTTGCATCTCTTTTTATTTATTTATTTTTTATTTTTTAACTTTTTAAAAAATTTTTTTAATTTTTACTTTATTTTACTTTACAGTACTGTATTGGTTTTGGCATACATTGACATGAATCCGTCACGGGTGTACATGAACTACCAAACATGAACCCCCCCCCCC
>SJYX01017497.1:99225-184736 GCA_006410675.1 Oreotragus oreotragus | reverse complement strand
GAGAGCCTCGCGCTGCCCCGGGCCTCTCAGCAAGCAGATGACAGCCTGTAGCCTGCTCTGCTGTGATGTGTTTGCAGACAGGCATCTACACTTCCCCAGATGGCCAAGGTGTTATGAGGGATTCTTCCTTAAAGAAGAAAAGGGAAGGTATGAAATCCTTTCTGACTCGTATTAGTGTCTTGAGGCCAGTTATCATGGGGTTGAGGTTGATTTAACTTATTTTGAAGTCAAGGATAGAAGAAGAAACACACTTAGGAATGAAATTACTTGGAAGAACAGTGGAGAGGTCACATTTTCAGATGGTTCCTACAATGCAGGAGACCCGGGTTTGATCCCTGAGTCGGGAAGTTCCCCTGGAGAAGGAAATGGCAGCCCACTCCAGTACTCTTGCCTGGAAAATCCCACGGGTGGAGGAGCCTGGTGGGCTACAGTCCATGGGGTCGCAAACAGTCGGACATGACTGAGCATTTTCACTTTAATGCTGATGCCGACCTTGCCTCGTGAGTGGCTCGAGCTCAGTTCTCACCCGAGGGTGCTGTTCCCGGGCAGAAGGGCACCTCCTGCAGGAAGACACCCTGCCCTCCCGCTGTCTGTGTGTCTGTCCGTGATAACCCTTAATATTTGTGTCTTTTCTTGTTGCACCTTTTTAACAGTCAGTCAGGGCAGGTGGAGACGGTATTTCGTTTCATATTTAAGAAAACTGCAGCTCAGGCAGCTTAAGAGACTTACTTCTGATCATAGAAGTAAGCTGCTGCTGCTGCCAAGTTGCTTCAGTCGTGTCTGACTATGTGATCCCATAGATGGCAGCCCACCAGGCTCCCCCGTCCCTGGGATTCTCCAGGTAAGAACACTGGCGTGGGTTGCCATTTCCTCCTCCAGTGCATGAAAGTGAAAAGTGAAAGTGAAGTTACTTAGTCCTGTCTGACTCTTAGTGACACCATAGACTGTAGCCCACGAGGCTCCTCTGTCCATGGGATTTTCCAGGCAAGGGTACTGGAGTGGGGTGCCATTGCCTTCTCCATCATAAAACTGATCAGTGTCTGAATCATGTCCATAACCCAGGATTTTACCTCCTCCTTCAACTTAAAAAAAAAAAAAAATTGCTTGTTAGATCCTGGTTGAGAAACTAAGATCCCACAAGCCACATGATGCAGCCAAAAAAAAGCTTTGGTAAAATAAACAAGCTGAAAGTTACCATTTTAAATTATGAAGCTCAGTGACATTAAGTCCATTCACATCATTGTACAGCCATCACTGGAAACCGTTGGTTTCCAGAGCTTTTTTATCATCCCAATAAAGCCTGATACTGGGAGGGATTGGGGGCAGGAGGAGAAGGGGACGACAGAGGACGAGATGGCTGGATGGCATCACTGAGTCAATGAACGTGAGTTTGAGTGTACTCTGGGAGTTGGTGATGGACAGGGGGGCCTGGTGTGCCTCGATTCATGGGGTCGCAAAGAGTCGGACACGACTGAGCGACTGAACTGAACTGAGTAAAGCCATCAAGCAGTGACCACCAAGCTCTGTCCCCTCCAGTCCCGAAGCCGCCATTCTTCTTATCGCTTGAATTTGACATCTCTAGGTCCCCCAGACGAGCAGGGTCACACAGCATTTGCCTTGTGGCCTGGCTTATTTCACTCAGTACAGTGTCTTCCTGGTGGCTCAGATGGTGAAGAATCTGCCTGCAGTGCAGGAAACCCAGGTTTGATCCCTGGGTCAGGAAGATCCCCTGGAGAAGGAAATGGCAACCCACTCTCGTATTCTTGCTTGGAGAATTCCGTGGACAGAGGAGCCTCGTGGGCTTGCAGAGGAGTCCGTGGGGTTGCAGAGAGTCAGACAGGACTGAGCGACCAGCACTTTGACTTGATAATGTCTTCAGTGTTCGTCCGTGTTGCGTCGTATGTTGGAGCTTCATTCCTTTTTCTCCCTGCCTTAACTGTTTTTGTTTGTATGTCCAGCAGTGCTAATTGTGTTCATATTGTAGTGTGATGAATCATTCCTGTTTAAAGCGAATGGTGTCCCGTGGTACTCAGCGCATTATTTATCCATCTGTCTGTGCTCAAATTTGGGTGGTTTCTACCTTTTCGCTTTTATGAGTAATGCTGCAGTGGATAGTGGTGTGTCCCTTTTCTTTCTTCCCATGACCTCTCTTAATCGACTGTTTGTAGAACTCGATATAAGTGCATTTTCACCTGTAAACAAAATCAATTTTTAGAGCGTTCATCGTGGATGTCAGAAACAGCCCTTAAGTCTAAGCCTCATTAAATCAAATGAGATTGTGTGGTGTAGGAACGAAATTTAACTTTGGGGAATGTGAATGGAAATAATTATCTAGAAATTGAATCATTTTTATTTATTCAAGGGAATAACCAGCAAGTGCCTGTCAAGAACGAAGTAGACAATTGCGAGACTTTGAAAAAGGCTGACACAAAGTCTTCTTCAGAGAAGAAGATTCACAAAGCGGCCAAAGAAGACGGATGTTCTGAGAAACAGGACATACCTTCAATCGAGGTGTGTATCCATTTTTTTCTTGCCTTTTAGAACAAAACCCAGTTTTAGGGCTTTAAGTGGCAAATATCTATGTAATAACTGTACATTTGTTTTTCATACTTTTCAAAGAGGATCATTATATATTTTGACTTCACATGGATAATTGGTGAGGTTGATGTGTTCAGAAAGGTGATCTTCTATAGGAGATACTAAAATAATTTTTGATGATATTAGATAGCTTTTATTTGCAAGAGAAGCTGTTCTTAAGCAAAATGGGTTAACTCCTGGGAAAAATTGGTAGAGTAAAACCAGGTCACATATATCTTCTCTCTGTTACCCAACATCCTTTTTAAGGGCAGAGTCTTGCTGATTAGAAGCATAAGTCAGTGTCCCACAGGAGAGGGAGGCCCGTCTAGCTTCAGTGTGTGGGCTCTGGCAGGACAGACTCCCAGAAGAGAGAGCAAAGCTTGAGTGCTGACCCAGCTGGCTCCCTACTGTCCCACCGTGTAGACCACTGCAAAGTGTCTAAAAAGCAGAACCCAGCCTTGGATCTGATAGGAACCAAAGTTCCCAGATAAAGATGGGAAAGGGATTTAGGAGAATTTATCTGCTTTACCTCAGAATAGAGTTGTCTGTGTTTTAGCGCCGGCACAGTGGAAAAAATAGCATTGCAACTATGCAGACATACTGTAGGAAAAATGAAGAAAAGGAATAGAATGTACCAAAAACAGACCAAAGTTCCAATCCAGAAAACCTGTCGAGAGACATGAAGGGAACTTTGAGAACACCTCACACAGTAGACTATGAATTCAGTAAAACACAAGCTCTTAAAGGCAAATTAACAGGTGAGGATGTAGTTGGAAGAGGTGTACGACAGTGGCTGAAAATTACTTATTAAGCTGAAAGAAAGGCTTAGAAGATAACCAGAGTGAATGTGGAGGAAAAATTTTAAGAGATTGAAGATTTTGGGGAAAAGATGATAATAGATCGGGGAACAAAGACAAAAATAACTCCAGTGTAAAAGAATGATTTTCTCAGTAAGTGGCCTAGCAATGGGTCAGAAAAGTTTTCAGTGATGTAATAGAAGAAAAATTTCCTAATGTGACGGTAAAACTAAATTAAAGATTCAGTGACACACTGTGTACAGCAGAAATGCTGATCCATGATAATAAACATAGGCACATCCTGGTTAAGGTGTTGAACTTAAAGCTTAAAGAATTGTGCAGAAAAGATGGGAAATAAATATACGTATGTCTATGGCCGATTCATGTTGATATATGGCAGAAACCAATATAATATTGTAAAGCAATCATTCTCTGATTAAAAATAAAAAAAATTTTAAAGAAAAGGCAGGAAAAATCAAACACACCCCTAGGTTTGCGTGAGACTTTGCAGAAGCGTCTAACATCTGAGAGTAGAAGAGTTCTCTCCTTGAGACAGTGAAAATGTGAACAGGAAGGAACGTTATGTCCAGGGAAGCTGGCACTCAGGCTCAAAGGCAGTAAACACGCATCTGTAAACGCAAATGAACTTAGCAGCCTTGCTTGAAAAATGAAGTTAGTGAAATTTAGGCACCCAAGATAAAAGCAAAGATAGACTCAGGATTGAGGAAGCCATGTTAAAGATCTTTTGAGGTTTCTGTCCATCTTATATCCAGAACTAAGGCTGAATGGTTGTCAATTGTGGTTGTAGAACAGAATTCAAATATTAAAACTTTTAATGAAGCAGAAATAGTAATAAAATCAGCAGAAACAGGAGGTGGAATTGAAAGGTGAGTGTAAAGTAAGTTTTAATTTTCTATTTCTTGGTGGCGAGCCAATTCTGTGCATAACTGAAGCATGTAGCTTAAAAGGGTGAGAACCTACAAAATGTGCTTCACCAGCTTCCTCTTACCCTTAGAGACATCCGTAGGGAATTAGTGTATCACGTGGAAAAGAAACACGTATTGAAAGTTGGCATTCCTTTGGTTCTGCTTGATTTTCTTCTGTTAGGTTCAAATAAAACTGAGCCTTAAAAAGATAAAAAAAAAAAAAACTGAGCCTTAAAGTTTTATTTAAAAACAATGCATGGTCTTAGTTTTCTCAATTACTCCCATCATCTGTCCTGTCATCCTTATGTACGTATAGGTTTTAAAAAGACATGTTAAAATAAGGTTTGCTAAATAATCAATGGGAGAACTGGGTTATTTCTCAGTGATGGGATTTTGCGTGACTTCTTTTTTTAACTATTCTGTTTTTGCTTAAACTCTATAAAAAGCATGAATTTTTCACTGAAGTAAATGCGTGTGATACCAAATAAGAAAATCACAGACATTCCAAACCAGGAATCTGTGGTCTGTTGAGAAAGATAAGACATTTCCACGTAGTCAAGTGGTCAGGTCAGCGCGTTGTCGCAGGTTGCAGAGGTGGGAACGTCGGCTTAGCCTGCAGGGCTGTGGAAGCCCCGAGCAGGAAGGAGCTTGTGCAGGGGATCTGTGGAGAGGCTAGGGAGGGCAGATGGGCTGCCGGCACATGGGACCCTGAGGTGCAATCGGGAGCCTCAGTGGGGGAATCGTCTGACCAAGAAGCAGCTCAATCAGGAGGGGAAGTGGGGGTAGGCAGAGTCAGAGTCCGGCCAGCTCGCCAAGGCCTCTCAGGCCAACTCAAAGTTTAGACTTTAGTCTCTGAATCTCAGTTGGAGACAATGAAGTAAGTGAGCACAGGCCCTGGGAAGGGATGCTTGCCTGCTCAGGAATTCCAGGATCAAATTTTTAAAAGCACACTGGCCGGAACAGAAAGTCTCTTTGGAGCATTTGGCCTGAGGGTGGCCTGTTTGGGGACCCTGCTGCGAATCATGGAGAGCTGTTGAAGGTGTCCGCCCTGCGCAGGGGGTGGTGAGGCAGGATGACAAATGCACAGCGACCTGCAGGCTGCTGTCTTCGTGAAGCTGGTGACTGAGGATCTTTAAATGCAGTTTCATAGAGCTGGGCAAAGTGCCTGTGGGGAAGAGCCGGTGTGACCGTTTAGCACGTGCTCGAATGAATGTGTGACTAGGGCATTTCTGCAGGACCAGTCTGGGTGTTTTGGAGGCTGAGTTGGGGAGGGCAGGGATGGATACTGGCTCTCTTCTCACCGGGATGCTGTTCCTCTGCTGGGCAGTGTGATGTAATCAAGGCTGGGCTTGGCCGGAGCCGGGGTACAGGAGTGTAGAAGAGAGACCTCAGGACTTCTGAAGACCTCAGTGCTTGAAGGAGAGGAGCCATTTGCAAAAATAGCTCAAGGGTTTTAAGTCTGGGGAACTGGACTTTGGGGAATTGGGACTTCCCCAGGGACGCGTTCATGTTCATCTCAGGGCAGTGTTGCCTAGTGGTCAAGCGGCATGGTTTTTTGCAGCTGGCGTGAATCCAGCCCAACTCTTACTCCTTAACGTTGGGTGAGTTACTGAACATCGCAGTTCCCTCATATGAAACATGAGAGTAGTGATGGTACTCCTACCTTTTGGGGTCTCGAGGATTGGAGGAGTGACTGTGATAAGTGCCTAGGACGGCAGCCCTTGGGAAGCACTGCCCAGTAGTTAGAATCAAGGAGGTGACGGGTGTGACTGTGATCACTGCCAACAGAGGGGAGGCCACATGGGCGTGGGAGCGCCCAGTGGGTGGGAGATGCAGAGCTGGAGCCGCCATTGCAAGGCAGGCCCAGGGCCTGGGACTCGTGGAGGTAGCATTGAAGGCTGATGTCAGCTCTCTGACACGGGCACCGAGGCCAGCGGCCTGAGTCTGCTTGACAGGGCGAGTGGGACAGACAGACAGCAGGCGAGCCGGCCAGGCCGCAGAGACAGGACGCACGGTCAAGGGCAGAAGTCTAGTCCGTGGGCCTGGGGGAGAAGGGACTGGATGCGGCTGGTGAAGCGGAGGCTGACTCCAAGGGCTGCCGACCCTGCTGCTCCCCGGCCATGTCCTGGCGGGGCCCTCAGTGCAGGGCTGCCAGGCTGGAGGTGTGGCCCTGTTTGCGCGTGGGGGGCACCGTGCCCCACCCCACGCCCCCAGCCACAGAGCTTCCCCCAGCTCCCATCCAGACTCGCCCTCTGCATCGGTGCCTGCGTACACGGAGCCCGGGCGCTGGTTGGACTCCAGTCCAGGCCTCGTGTCGGCTCCTCCTCCCCTCTTTGCTCTGTGCAGGCAGTGGGCTCCGCGGGGGCCGCACTGGGGCCAAGGGTCTGGGGGCTCGGGCTGTGCTCGGGGGGTCCGAGGCTCCTCACAGTCCCTGAGTGGCTTTCCGAGGCAGCCAGGTTGGGGTGGGCTGTGGGCGGTCCTCTCTGCTGGCTCTGGGGCCTGCTCTCTGTTTCGTAGCCTCTTTACAACCCCTCGGGTGTGCTTTCCATGTCATTGTGCATTTGGAGAAAATCATTCTCAATAAACACATTCCCAAGTGCAATGTCAGCGTGTGTTTGTCCTGCGCGTTCTTGGGGCCTAACTTTGCAGCTTAGAAGACTGTGTAAATCTGTAGCACATGGGGAGCATTCCTCCAGGTTTATTGGTGAAGGAGGTTGAAGCCCAGATTTGGGAGCCACAAACCAAATTTTAGTCCGAGCCCTGGCTGTTTATTTTCTTGTCCGCCCCCCTGCTTAGAAAAGAAACTCATGACTGTTATAGAAGCGTAAAGAAGGGAGGAAAAGATGTGTCCAGAATGGATCACTTTTTGCTTTTTTCTGTATTCTCTGGCCTCTCTGTGTGAGTATTGAAAAACTCGGGATAATTATATTATTGTGTATATGGAGCTTTGTTATGATGTCATAATTTTGAATTTTCTCGTGTTAGAAATTAATGAGGAACTTTGTTTTCAGTGGTTATATAACATTCCATCACTTAATTGTGCTGTAATGCAAACCATTTCCCTATAGTTGAACATTAGAGTTGTTTGCAGCTTTTTATTTTCATAAACAACAGGATGGTGAACTAAGTCTGGCCTGCATACCTGGTATGTCCTTGCTGTGGATCTCTAGAAATAGAATTAAAGAGTATCAGCTGTCAGGGTCCCTCATGTGTACCTCCAGCTTGCTCTCGGAATGCAGCGTGCATGATGATGGTCATATTAGTCCGGTCTCAGCAGCACTGTTCTTTGGCAAAATCTTGGTCAGGGGGATAGGTAAACAATTGCATTTTTCGTTTCAGTTTGCATCTCTTACTAGAGAAAAGTAAGGATTTTCCTTCATTCTTTTTGTAAAATTCTGAAAAACACAAGATATCATTATTCAAGATCCTACCACTGATGTTTTTAAAACATGTATTTTTTTCTAAGTTAAGATGTGAATGTCCAAGCCAGTTTCGCTCGCCCTGCTGAGAGAGACGTGCTGTTAGGGTGCACTGCCCCACCCCTGGCCTGTCCCTGTCTTTGCAGGCATAAACACGCAGTGTAAACACACTTGTGTTTTTAAAGCCAAAATGGAAGGATGAGAAACAAGTTGGTCTATAATTTGTCTTTTCTGAAAACATGCTTCATTATTAAATATTTTGGAGGCACTCTCCGTGTTCTTGGTCTGCCCTGTTTCTTCCGTGAACTTGCATTTCACGTCCTTTGTCCATTTCTCTGTTGAAGGCGTTTTTTCCCCCCCTTGTTTTCTTTGAGAACACAGGTGAAGGTGCTAACTTTGTCAAGTAGTAAAACGATGTTTTCCCTTAGTTTGCCCTTCCCTCCTTTTATTTGACTTATGTACAGTAGCTCTAAGAATGCCTTTGTGCAGTCTGATTTCTTTTTTATTTCCTCCCTTGTTTTTACTATTAAAGCTTAGGAAATCTTATTTCCCCACCCTGTGGTCAGTTGAGTTGTCCCTCATTCAGGAAGATCAGGTAATTCGACAGTGATGATGATAATAGCTCGGTCTTATGGACGCTGCTTACTTTGTGTCAGGTACTTGAAGCCTCCCAACAGCCTTTTGGAAGACTTGGGGATCTGAGGCAGAGGGAGGTAAAGCTACTTGCCCAGGGTGATTGAGCCTGTCACACGGAGTGGGGTTCAGGTCAGGCGGTTCAGCCTCAGATCTGCATGGACCCTCCAGACCCTGATTAGCCTGCCTCCGCACCGCCAGAGACCAGAGCCCCACTGTCCCTGTCTTCGTGCCGCTTCCCGACAGTCTGTAGCTCTGCTTCCCCTCAGCTCAACTGCGGGCCTGTCCTCCCCTCGCCAACCCTGGCCACCTGCCTCTGCACCACCTGATGCTTCTCTTTGACACAGACAGACAGACAGACACGCACCCTCTCCCCTGCCGCTCCTGTGTCTGCTGCTTGGCCAGCATGTCCTCCGCTCTCCGGAGGCTCACTCTCCTGAAGCCCACAGGCAGCCCTCCCTCTGGGGTAGCCCTCCGGCGCCCCCCTCTTGTGAGCCACGACGCTGCTCCCCAGGTTGCATGGGGAAGGCGGCCACGGGGCAGAGCGGCTCCGGCCCAGCTCGCCCTTCTGGCTCCATTAGAAGCTGGCCTTTCACTTGTGGGTAACCCTGGGACAGAAAGGCTCAGAGCCCCGCTGTGCTCTGTATTTCCAACTCGTGGTGGGGTAGGGGGAGAGTGAGGTGGGGAGGAGCCGGCTTTTCCCCTACTCCACCACAAATTGGAAAGAGAGCAATACTCGAATAAATGTGGTTTGTATTTGATGTTTAAAATCGTATCTTCTCCGACCACACATCTTTAGTGTGTCTATTTAGTTTCAAACTTTTCAGCGCTAAGTCCTATAGGATAGGATTTTGTGTGTTTGGCTTGCCATGTTTTAAAAGTACTTTCAGAATCAGGAAAAAGTTAATACTTATTTGGGGGGAGAAATAAAGGTTAAAGATAGCAAAAATACCATAATCCCACCACATATGCAGTTTAAAAATATCATTTTATTTCTAGTGTTCGTTTATGGTAGTGATATCCATCATATTTCTTTGATAGATACATGAGGCTTTCACTGTCCCAGACTATGTAACATGCAGGCATCTAAAACCTTTTACTTTTCTTCTGCTTTAAAGGGGCAGCATGGTAGAAGAAAGAAAAAGAGTTTTAGAGGACATTAAAGAGAGGGCTGCTTATTTAAAGGGCAAGTGGACCCCTCCTCCCTTTGGGCCTGTTGGAAAAATGTGACCATGCCTCACATTTAAAGGATTTCTCAGGTGGCTCGGTGGTAAAGAATCCGCCTGCCAGTCCAGAAGCCTCAGGAAACACGGGTTTGATCCCTGGGACGAGAAGATCCCCTGGCGGAGGAAATGCCTGGAGAATCCCATGGACAGAGGAGCCTGGTGGGCTGCAGTCCACGGGGTCATAAAGAGCTGGACACGACTGAGTATGCATGCCCTTCAACATTTGAAAGAGGAAAAAACCCAAATTTAAAAAATTGATATATATTATATCATATTTGTATGTCTCATGCTAAATTCAGTTTTTTCAGAACCACATTTAAAAACATCAAGCATATTCTTGGTTTTATTTACTTGAAAAGCTTAAACTACTAGTTTGGAGTATTCTCTGAAGTTTTGGCTGTTCTCCTAAAGTTCATTTATAAACAACTAAAAGCATAAATACACAAATTACTCCTCTAAGTTGAGTTTTTACATGACGTTTCTTCAGTAGTAATTCATGTGAATTGCACATACCAAATAAACAGGTGAAGGTCGGAGGATTTATTGCTGCTGAGGTTAACGGCAAGCTGACCATAAATTACTAACACATGCTTTTCCTTTTTAGCCCCTGAGAAATTTTATAGGCAACAGTTTGTGTTTTTTTTTTTTTTTTTCTTCTTCTTCTTCTTTTTGCAGAGGTTGAAGGAGGTAGAAAAAGAAAGGAAATGAAAACAGACTAGAGATTGAGAAATATATGTCCTCAGTGTTCACTAGTTCTGGAATGTTCTGAATTCAGATGGGGTTAATCTTCAAAAGTTAAAGTCACATAGAGGTCTTTCTGTGTATTAGAAAGGCGAAGGCTTTCCTAACATTTTCTTTTTTTCCTCTTTAGCAAGAAGATCCTTATAGGAAGAAGGCGCTTCAGGAGAAGAAAGAAGGAAATGTACAAAATTTAAATTGGAATAAAAATCGAATGTGCAGGAAAAACAAAAAAAGGGGTGCTGCCCAGGTCTTGAGGTGTGTGATTTTTACCATCCCGTTAAATTTTCATCTATTATTTACTTTGTAATTTTACATTTAGCTGTTACCTTTCAATCTTATTTTTGTTGAGTTGGATACAGTAATGTGAGAGTGTAGATATTTGTGTTTTGAGAGGAAAATATATTCTTAAAATTAATATATCTTCTGGTTACTTTTGTTATTGTTGGAAGCCCCTTAAAATGAACACATTTTAAAAATTTTACTTGGTAAAATGCAAAAAGCCATGGAAGGTTTTAGGGGGAAAGCCCCGCCATTCCACCTTGCCAGGGCCTTTGTTCTGCCTGTGAAGTGACAGGGAGCAGGTGGTAGAGAAAGCCCTGGGCTCGTCTTCCCAGGCTGACCCTGAGCTGTCCGGCTGCCTGGGGCCCTGATAATGAAAGAGAAGGGCCCCATGCACTGGATCTTCTGCTCCGTCCTGCAGAAGAAAGGTTCTTCCATTGCAGGAGGTGAAGTACCCATACTACGAGACTGGCCTGCACCCAGAGCCAAATGTGACCCCAGGCAGTCAGACACTCTTGTCGGTAAACCTTGCTTATCTGTCAAATGAAGGTTCCACCAGGACTTGTGGGAATCCCATTTGTCTGAGTTTCCTCAAGGGCTCTCTAAACCTAATTTTGCGTCAGTTCCACCGCTCGAGGGTTTTTCCCACTAGACTAGTAGTGTGTCCATCCTGACTCCACGTGTGGAGCGCCTGCTGAGCAGCCCCGCGCTGGCGGGCTCCCCGACCCCTGTCCAGGTGGGCCTCCCGCCTGGCCCTCCGCCCTCTGGCTTGTCCTCGGTTGGGCGCTGGCTTCTGATGCTCCTCTTTCTTGTGAGCTCAGCTAGGTGGTTACATGTGTGTCTGGAAGCTCCACGTTTGTGTGGCAGAGTCCACATTGCTGTGATGGTTGCTCCCATGGTTGGAAGGGAAATCTGGCAGAACAGCTCCTTTGGCAGCCAGGACCCCCGGGTCGGGGACACCTAGATGTTACTCACAGCATCTATCCTTTGTTTGGACCCTTGGGATGCCACCCCCCACCACCCCTGTGTGTCCTGCTTTACGGGGAGGAGGGCCAAATGACCCCAGGGGGCCTTTTTTTTTTTAAGCTACTTATTTATTTGGCTGTGCTGGGTCTTAGCTACAGCACACGAGATCTTTAGTTGAGGTATGTGGGATCTAGTTTGCTGACTAGGGGCCGAACCTGGACCTCCTGCCTCGGAGCTTGGAGTCTTAGCCCCTGGACCACTAGGGTAGTCTCCTCCCCACCCTCAGGGGGCCTTTAAGCTCTGGTTCTGTGCCCTGCAATCAGCAGCATGCAAATAGGAAAAAAAAAAGACAGATACCCACTGTTAGATTATTGATGGGTAATTATTGATCTATTAAATTATTAAATACTATTTTCATGGGTAATTATTCTTAGGCTACATTATTTGAAAGCTGCAATGTGGTCTCCTATAGAAAGGAAAGTCATCTCTTATATTCTCATAAAAAGTTGATGGACTTACGTGATTCCTTTAAAGTGGTATATTTGCCTGATATGGACACACAGAAAGATAAAAGGTTAGGGTGGAGTTTCATCAACTGAATGTTAAGATACATTTTTGAAAGCAGACTTCTGACATGCGAAAGAAACACATTTAAGTAACTACAGAATAACCGTGAAGTATCTTATAGGCGATCAGATGAGCGGATGATGCTTCTCTAGCTGATGGTCCTTGGCTGTCCTGCGCCTGTGGTTCCTGCTTCTGTCTCTGTACTCTTTGCCCTGAGTGCTCAGAACCCAGGGGGGCTCCATCTCACGCTCAGATCCTACAGTTGCACCTGACGTGAGGTGCAGATGACGTCGGGCTGTGTGAAATAATCACCTAGGCCTTCCTGCATGTTCTCAGCACTGTTCTGTGTCTCCATTTATAAGACCTATATTTCAGGTCTTCCCTCAAGTTCATGGTGTAGTTAGAGAGATGTAAGTGTTGGACGGTGAATTCCTTGGGGGAAAAGCATTCTTCTTTGTAGATACTGCACCTTTCCTAACAATACGTGACTCGTGGTGGTCACTGCATAAATGTTTGCTAAGTGAATGAATGAGAAAAGATAACAGTTAACACCGAGACCTTCCCCCAGCCATTGAGAAGCAGGGTCATCCACTCAGAGTCATTTTACACTAAATCCAAGGAAGACACGCCGAGAGTTGTGGGTTTTATAGTTCTGTACCTGCCACGTACCAGTTGCCCTTGGGTGACTCATTTAACCTGGGCAGTTTCACTCCGCTCACTGTAAAATGCAAAGTAACTGAACTCCACCTTAGTTCTGGTTCTAAAATGGCAAAATCTTGTTTTTTCCTGATCTCTGTGCCCTACCCATCATCACCCCCAGAGAGAAGAGGGCTTGAGTCGTCACAGTCTCACACTCTCACCTCTGTTCAGTCTCAAGGAGAGCAGGTGTGTGTGCACAGGATGCTGTGCAGACGGGATTTTTGTGGCTCTTCCAGGCCTTCCGACCAGAGTGAGTTAAAGCTGATGTGCAGTGAGTTTGAAAGGTCTGAGCTGAGCAGTGACATCAACGTAAGGAACTGGCGTATCCAGGAAAACCCTGGGGAAGCATGCAAAGCAGGTGCCAGCACTGGGAGCAGCTTACGTGCCACACAGGGAGAGGCAGGTACGGAACCGCATTGAGCTCTGAGCCACACTTCTGCTGGGCTTGTTTCCTCGGGGAAGTACCGGGGTCAGAGGTTATCACTTCCCAGGCAGTGTGTCCTCACGCCTGAATGGAGAGCTGTTGGATGGGACAGGAGGCTGAGGCTCTCCTGAACCCTTGCGTTGCCCCTCTGACCTGCACGCCCCTGAAATCTGGCCATTTTCAATGGTGTCATGTAGACGGCTGGAGGAACAGTGGGTCTTGCTTGAGAAAGGACCCCCTTGGATAGAGGGGAGCCGGGGAGAGCCCAGGGGGGAACAGTGGCTGTTCTCCCGCCCCTGCCCCAGGGGGCAGGTGCTTCCTGCAGAGCCGGCTGCCGCCTTCAGAGGAGTGGGCAGTGCCCCCAGGAATGGGTGGTGGAGGTGCCGGGGCACGTCTAGGGAGGGCAGAAAGCAGGAGAGGAACGGCCATGGATGTGGCAGCACCAGGGTGGGGTGTAGAGCGGGCAGTCACGATCCTCCTACCAGCACCCACATTCCCAGCCATGTGCCCACCGGGCTGCACCCAGGATACAGACCTGATGGGTTTCTTGTTCCTGCCCTGCACACCTGGGTCTGCCCAGACCTGGGTCTTTCTGGTCTTCCTGGAGGTGCTTCGCACCCTCACGTAAATAATATCCTGAAATGCGAGATGAACATTTAAAAAAATATTTTTATTAGGGTATGCTGCTGCTGCTAAGTCGCTTCAGTCGTGTCCAACTCTGTGCGACCCCATAGACGGCAGCCCACCAGCTCCCCCGTCCCTGGGATTCTCCAGGCAAGAACAGGAGTGGGTTGCCATTTCCTTCTCCAGTGCGCGAAAGTGAAAAGTGAAAGTGAAGTCGCTCAGTCGTATCCGACTCTTGGCGACCCCATGGACTGCAGCCTACCAGGCTCCTCCGTCCATGGGAGTTTCCAGGCAAGAGTGCTGGAGTGGGGTGCCATCGCCTTCTCCGTATTCGAGTATAGTCAATTTGAAATGTTGTGTCAAGTTTCAGATGTACAGCAACGTGCTTCCGTTTTATTTAGACATTTGAATAGAAGAAATGACCTCCATGTCTCTAGTCCAAGCGAGCAGTCTTGATTTTCTGGAGAGAAATCCTTGCTGTTCCCAGAACCGTTGTTAGGCTGACGTCACCCCGGGTGCTGGCGGCCTCACCCCGACCACCTGGCTGCCGCAGTGTGGGGGCGCGTGATCGGCACGCGGCTGGCTCAGGCCGGTCCTCAGTCTCAGGGCAGAGGGAGCCCCGCCTGCCTCCCCACCCGGCCGCTCTCCTCTTCCTGGAAGTGGCCCAGCTCCTCTCTCGCTTCCCGCAGAGGGTTGCTTTCAGAAACCGGGGAAGAAGGGCGCAGAGAAGTCCTGCTCAGACTCCGGCTCAGACTGCGGCAGCTCCTCGGGCAGCGTGCGTGCCAGCCGGGGCAGTTGGGGCAGCTGGAGCAGCGCCAGCAGCTCCGACGGGGACAGGAAGCCGGCCGCGGGCCCTCCGCGCTGCCTGCTGCCGGGTAAGTCCGCGGCCGCCCGGGCAGGGCCCGCCCTGGTGCAGGAGGCTGTGCATCCAGTGTTCGCTTTGTTTCTGTTTGCATGTGTGTTACCTGTTTCACCTACTTCGGCTGTGCCGGGTCTTCCTCGCTGCACAAGCTCTTCTGCAGTCGGGCAGTGGGGAGTGCTCCCTAACTGCGGTGCACGGCCTCCTCTTCCCGGCGGCGTCGAAGTTGTGGCCGGTGGGCTTAATTTAATTGCCTTGTGGTAGGTGGGATCTTCCCAGAGGCGGGATGGAACCTGTGTCTGCTGCATTGGCGGGCGGATTCTTTACCCCTGAGCCACCAGGGAAGCCCTGGATTTTATTCGCTTCCTTTTTCTTTCTTCCTCCCTCCCTCTATTATCATTAAGTCTGTATCTTGAAAACAGCTCAAGGAACTTCCATGTTCATTTTTTCACTTGTACATGTTTTTATTGTGGTAAAATACATGTGACCCCAAATTTACCATTTTAACCATTTCTCAGTCTGCGGTTCTGGAGAAGGCAATGGCACCCCACTCCAGTATTCTTGCTTGGAAAATCCCATGGATGGAGGAGCCTGGCGGGCTGCAGTCCATGGGATCGTGAAGTCGGACATGACCGAGCAACTTCACTTTCACTTTTCACTCTCATGCATTGGAGAAGGAAATGGCAACCCACTCCGGTGTTCTTGCCTGGAGAATCCCAGGGACAGAAGAGCCTGGTAGGCTGCCATCTCTGGGATCGCAGAGTCGGACACAACTGAAGCGACTTAGCAGCAGCCGCAGTCTGTGGTTCAGGGGCATTAAATATATTCGCATTATTGTACAGCCATCACCATCTGTTTTCAGACCTTTTCCCCTTCCCAAGCAGAACTCGGTACCTATAAATCCACAGCTCTCCCTTCCCCACGCCCTGCAACCCCGTGAACCTCTGCTCTGCTTTCTGTCTGTGAATCTGAATACTCTAGTATCAAGGCATACCATACCTGGCCTTCTGTAACTGGCTTATTTAGTGTGATGTCTTCAGGGTTCATCCCCGTTGTGATGGAGCAGGGTTTCCTTCGTTTTAAGGCTGAGTTATTATTCGTTGTGTTTTCATACCACAGTTTATCTGGCTGTCTGTCTCTTGATGGACACCTGGATTTTCCCATCGTTTGAGTACTAATGTTGCTATGAACAGTGGTCTTCCCGTATTTTTGAAAAATCTACAGATACAGGGAATGTCAACGAAGCACCTATGTTTTTATCACCCGGAATGAATAGCTCTTAANAGAAAGCTGATTTATGGTCCTGAGGGCACCAACCTATGCACAAGGACTGGAAGTAAGTGAAATGGACTTGTGTTGTCAGGTTTAAAGCCCATCACACCCAACCTGCCTAGTGATACTGAGCAAAAAGGAATGCTAAGTCACTTTAGTCGTGTCCGACTCTGTGCAACCCCACAGACGGCAGCCCACCAGGCTCCCCCGTCACTGGGCTTTTCCAGGCAAGAACACTGGAGTGGGTTGCCATTTCCTTCTCCAATGCATGAAAGTGAAAAATGGAAGTGAAGTCGCTCAGTCGTGTCCAACTCTTAGCCACCCCATGGACTGCAGCCTACGGGGCTCCTCCGTCCATGGAGTTTTGCAGGCAAGAGTACTGGAGTGGGTTGCGAGCAAAAAGGAAAAGAGGACACAAAGAGAAGGTAGCTGTTCTGATGGGATGCAATCCCATTCCCTGTCTTTTAGCTTAAAAACAGTTTTCTATCATTTAGAAAAACAACCATCTCATTGACTTTTCAGTTTTTCCCTGTCCATGGGAGGTACAAGTTTGAAAAAAGACACAAACCTTCCCTAGAATTCTCTGTATTAACTATTTAGAAAACAGATGAGCGGGCTGGGGGAAAGGAGAAAGGACATGAATGGACAATCTCCAGCACAGAAGTATTATTAAATGTTTCTTAGTGTTTTCCATGATAAGTTGAGTGTAGTTTCTCCTATGAATACCCACTGCCAGGGCACACCATGTATCTCACTCCCTGGACTCAGGTGCCTGTGTTTTCTCTATGGCATTGCTTTGATGCTAATGGGCACAGGGTCATGTGAGCTTTGTGCGTAAGGTTCAGGCTCTGATTTAGGAGGCCTGGGTTGCCAGGAGATGCCAGTGTTACTGGTCCAGAGACGACACTGTGGGTAGCGCTACTTCACAATTCGCATTAGCTTAAAACTGAAGGTTTTAATAGCACCTGCCTACAAGCTACACGATAGATTGCAAGAAAGGGGTTGAGTGTCTTCTCTAAATTAAACTTCAAATGAGAACTTTCAGCCTCAAAGACTAAGATCACACTCTAAGTAGATAACAGTATCAAAGTGACTCATTCCAGACGCACTGCTTATTAAAGCAGCAGCCCTGCAATATCTTCAAGACAGATAGTAAGCAGGTAGTTTCACAATGGAATCTTTCAATAAAAATGATGAAATTATGAAACTGAAAGCTGTCTGCTTATACACTAAAGGGCTACAGAATTATGATTTTTTTTTTCAAATGAGTTTTAGCAGTGGTTGTCTTGATTTTCAGGTGAAATTTCTCATCCCTATGTGTAGTTAATATCCAAACGTATGGAACAGATCCATGGGAGAGAAAGTAACTTTTTTTCAGACAGTGTCCTTGTGCAATGATGCTAGGAAGGTTATTATAAAGACCTCTGGGAAAGCCCTCTGGTGTGAAAACAACTTTTCCAGGAAAAATGCCCTATTACATTAGACCAAGCTTGAAACTAAAGTTTCACACATAAAACAAACCACAAATGAGTCTTTGCTCCTCAATATTGGTTTTCAACTCAATTAACTCTGCCCTTCCAGTCCATTGACCACACTGCCAACAGTAATTTTGCTTAAAGATCACATTTCTGACATTGCTCTCCTGCCCAATAAAGCCTTCAGTGCTTTCCACTGTTTTAGAAAAATAGAACATTTTTATTAATATAATGTTTAAGATTTGGAATTAAGCATATCCTGGAATTCTAGCATATCCTGTGACAGAAATCTCTTGACCACTCTGTTTTAGGTTCTTGAACTCCAAAATAAAGACATGCAATTCAGTCGAAAGTAATGTAGGAGAAACTATTTAATTAAAGTTTTTGTCAAAATGATTATTTGGTAAGAAGTGAATCGAGTCATTTATTTCCTCACAAAGCACTTAACTTTAAAGCATCACTGAGAAGTTTTATAATCTCTTCTGACCTTTTGTTCAGAAGTTTTGTTGGTTTTGAAGGATTGTATACTTCTTTGATTTTTTTAAATTTCATTTTCATTCAAATATTATTGTTTTTCCCTGTTTGTACTAGTCATACTAAGTTAGTTTACAAATCAATATGTGTGTATATGCAGGAATAGTAAAATTTGAGCTCAGTAGAAATACAATAAAATAAAAATGCATATCTTAAAAACATTAACTCATATTAATATTATCAGAACATTTTCAATAAACTGAAAAATAGGAAAAAGAAGGAAGGGGCTAGATAAGATAATCCTTCTAAATAACAGATACTTGGCTTTAATTTCTTTGCTGATTCCATTCAGTTATTGTTGTTATTGTTGTCCAGATGACTTAAATATAAAGTAAAATATCATGATTTTATTACAAGTATTAGGAAATTGCCAGATACAGGAAAAATATTAAAAAGTTATAAAGCTGTTCAATGTCAACCTTAATCTATGCCTACTCTTATATGCTTCCAAATACATTTCTATTCATCTAAACATGAATGTATGAAAGAGAGAGTGGCTTTGGCAATGTACCATGCTAACTCTTTTACTTATATAACCTCATAGAATCCTCACCACAACTTCAAGTGTAGGCATTATCCCCCTTTGTCAGATGAAACAACTGAGTTTTAAAGACATTGAAAATTATCCCAGTATGTTGTTAGGCTGTAATTTATTTAGGTAATTCTTTGTTCTTAGAAATGTCACAGTGACAATTTTACTTATTCACTTCCAATCTAAATGTCTTTTCTTTTTCTTGTCTGATTGCTGTGGCTAGAACTTCTAATATTACGCTAAATAGAAGTGGTGAGAGTGGGCATCTTTGTCTTTGTTCCAGTTTTTTAGAGGAAAAGCTATTAGCCATTGACTATAAAGATTATAGCCATTGTCTATAAAAGCTATTAGCCAATATCTATAAAGCCATTGACTATGATGTTAGCTGTGGATTTAACATAAATGGTCTTTATTATGTTGAGATATGCTCCCTCCATACCAACTTTGATGAGAATTTTTGTCATGGGTAGATGTTGAAATATGTCAAATGATTTTTTTTGCATCTACTGAATGACCATGTGGTTTTTAATCTTTCCTTTCATTAATGTGGTTCTAGCACACTGACTGAGGATATTGAATGACCTCCCTGGAATAAATCCCACTTAATCATGTTGTATAACACTTTTTATATATTGTTGAATTCAATTTGCTAATATTTTAAAAATAATTCTTAATTAGAATAAATGTACAATTCATATAAAAAATAAATTTGACTATTAAATTATCATAGTATTCTGTGGAATAAATATAAGTAATAACATAACATTTCCAATTATATTAAAAAATTTTAAATTACCTCACTGCTGGTAATGTTCAAATGAATTATCTTTAGGAAAAATGGCAGTGATTATTTTGAAAACAATACTACAAATGTATATGAAGTGTTAGACTTATTACTCCATTTTTCTATTAGAGCACTGAACAACGAACAACAACAATGCTTGTTTAGGTTACAGGTCACATTATTTAAAAGCCAGGTCCAATCAGGTTTAAATGTTGCATGGAAATGCTATCTTCTATCTATGAATTCTCAATCCATGGTAAGTGGTTTGTATATGAAACCTATTGACATGTTAGAGAACCTCAGAATAGTAAAAGCGTTCCCTCATGACTTGCTTGTTTTATTTTTTTAAATGTTGATTCAATTTAGGTAATTGTTCTTTAAACCAAGAAAGATATATGCAAAATGCTTTAGGTCTTTTTTTATGAATCAGACATATTTTATTTCAACCTATAAATATAGAATTAAATATAATTTTCCATTTTAATATGAAGCCTTAATTATTTAACAAAAAACAACAAGATGCATCCCATAAATATTGTCGGTACCCTCTGACATTAGTGCTTGGAATAAGCCATTGTTTCAATTCCTCATGGGCAATGCACCAAATCTACCCGTATACACTCCTGATAGTTTTGTTACTCTTCAGAAAATTTAAAAATCACTCTTTGGCAAGTTCCTTCGATGACAGCTTCCTCTTTCTCTTCGTGTTCAATATACTCCACACCGCAGTGCTATGAATCATCTCAACAGTCTTGCCGCCTATTGTAGATATTGTATCTCCTCTCTGAAACCTGAAATGTCTTAGGTTTATAGATTAATTCAGTCACCACCTTTGCCATCTGATTTTAGCACACTCGAGTGACTTACTCTACTGGCTTTTATATAATTTATATAACATATATAAAGGAACAAAATCAAAGCATTTCATGGATATTAATATTGTGAAGATTTATATTTTTTATCTAACTTACACCATTTGTAGAATAAAATGAGGAGCATTACCTCCACGAAACATGAGAGGATAAATGATCTGTTCGTGATTTTAGCGAAGAAGACATTTATTTGTTCCTAATCCAGCCCGTAGAAAACTATTTCCTTTTCTTTTATGTGGCCTCAGTGAAGTAAAAACATCATACTCCAAGCAAAGAAATCATGCAGGAGCCCTCATTCTTGAGAGCTGATGTTAATACAGAAGAGAGGCTTTGTGGCTGGAAGGCAGCCGTGATGTTAACCAGGCCAGCAGGCTGGGAGGTGGTGAGAGGGGTCCTGCAGGCAGCAGGCCACAAGAACACAACCTCCCGTGGAGCCAGGAGTGGGGCCAGCAGGTGGCCCTGCCAGAGCATCCTACGTCCACCCACTTCTGGGCTCCAGCTCCAGAACACCTGGAAGGCCTCTGGTGCTTCTCGCTAGGGAGAATGCAGGCCACACACTGTTCCTTCCTATGAGAAAATCACCATCAAAATAGGTGTCTTCTGTACACTGAAGATCACCCTCATGATGCAAAGAAATGCGGCATTTACCTTTGATTGCTTGGCAGTTTTAGCCTCTCGTAGTGTCCATATATTATTTCAGCATTTTACAAAATGCATTTTTTTTTGTATTTTCATAACTGACCAACACATTCATAAGGGAAGAAATGTGTTCTTCCCATTCTCTTATGATTAATATTTTGTACTTTTGAGATATTTCTGAGTGAAGAAATTGTGGAATAACCATAATACACTCTTTCAAAATAAAGTTTTAAAAGATAAATCTACAATAGGAGAAAGTGTCAGAGTTTGGAATTATTTTCTGAGGCCTGAATCTAAAGCTTAAACTATTTGTAACTGTAATTCTACCTGGAAGTGCACGCACCCAGATACATACATACTGCATATATCAAGTTATGAAGAATAAGGCACTATCAAGACTACTTTAATCATCACTCTTTAAGAGACAACTAAGAGTGAAATTTCTTAAAGATGTTCATTTTGTTTTGTAAATATTTAAGTTACAAAGGCCAGCCAGGGTAGTAAGGATTTCAAAGTTTCATTTAGAATTTCATTGCAATGGTCTTATGACTTAATAAGTGTTTTCTTCCTTAAAATATCTGTTAAAGGCAGAATTTTGCTTTGGAATTAAAAATGTTCAATGTTTTAAGGGGAAAATATGGGTTTTTGTTGGAAATAGATTAAGCTTCCCTATACAATTTGTTGACATAAGTTCTAAATTGCAAACCAATGGTTCAATTTTCATGAAAAGTCTAGTAAAGGATTAACAGAACGATACTAAGAACTTGTTAAACTCAAGGATTATTTTATTTTACATCCACATCCATACATCTGTGTCTAACATATAAGAGGTGCTCAAAATGTGTTTATTAAATGATGGATAGAAGGAAGGAGTGTGGGGGAACTTCTGATAAAATGAGTAGCAATATAACACAAAAATGGCATAAGCAGGTATAATAAAATATATATAATACATGGAAGATGATGCAATTTCCTTCATTCAGACTCCAAATTTTGAACATGTTCAACATTCTTCTTCAAAATCCAGGTCTATCTCAGTTTTGGCTAAAGTCCCATGAGTCTTTCTTTATAATTCCCTCTCTATTCCCATGTTTCTCACCTTCTCATCAGACACACCTGTAGAACTTCTTCCATGTCCAGGGATCAAACTCCTGTCCCCTGCAATGGAAGTATGGAGTCCTAAATACCAGACCATCAGGGGATGCCCCTTCCCCTTCTGTGTCTAATCAATGCTTACAGACTCCTTCTGTTTCATATCCCTCCCTCTCACACTTAAGTCATTGGGAAAAATGAATTGCTCACTGCCCTCTCCTAAATCACGTCATCTGTTGTTCATGAGGTTGGATTATTCTAGAACAATTTGCCGCATGTGAAATTTGGTCTCAATTGCCAGTGGGTCCCGATATGAGCCCTGCCCAGAGAAATGCTGAGATTATAAGGGATTATAAGGGATTTAGGTTGGGCAGACAAGGGTCATCTTCACTTCACTGAGAAAACCCAGGACTATTCATTCTCCTTCCACACTAAGAAGACATTTTGAGCTCTGGGACCACAGCCAAGGGTGCAGCCTCCCCACCCAATGCACACAGCTATCCCCGCCACGGTCCTGAGGAGGAGAAGCCCATATCCTTCCCTGCTGGGTAAAGTATCTTTCACTTAATCAGTTCCTGAAATGAGTTTCTCAGCCAGCTTCAACCGGCAAGATACAATCTGTGTAGGGATTTTCATCAAGAAGCTTTGACAAACACAAATGAACTTTTGCTTCTCTTCCCACTAAAAAACAAAAAACACCACCTAGGATTCAGAAACAAGTATACATAGACACGTTTGGACTCTTTCAAGAAGGCAAAAGTATCTGGCATATTTTTCTGTCCCTCTGGTAACAAAAGTAAGCCACAAAACAACCTTTCAGTATATTAGCCTTCCACACAATTTTTAACCAGCTGCATAGACAGATACCTGTTTTTCTTTAAAGTGTCAATGATCTTATTATGAAATTTATAACTCATCCACTTAAAAATAGGTTTTAAACAACTACTGTGAATGCTCTAATGACATTCACAAAATGTACACTGTGTAACGCACACTGTGCTCAGTGATGGTGACAAGAGAGAGAAAGGAAGTATAGACCCCCAGTGCCATGATGCATGCAATCTGCTAGAACATTCATGCAAGGAATGAGCCATCCTTAGTGCCAGACCGAGAGTGCAGGAGGCTGGGGCAAGAGCATCTCACCCAGATTTCCAGTTTTAGAGGCCAGCACCCCATTGCCTGGAAAATCCCATGGATGAAGGAGCCTGGAAGGCTGCAGTCTATGGGGTTGCTAAGAGTCGGACACGACTGAGCAACTTCACTTTCACTTTTCACTTGCACGCATTGGAGAAGGAAATGGCCATCCACTCCTGTTCTTGCCTGGAGAATCGCAGGGATGGGGGAGTCTGGTGGCCTGCTGTCTATAGGGTCTCACAGAGTCAGACACAACTGAAGCGACTTAGCAGCAGCAGCAGCAGCCTACAGGTAAATGGTGCTCAAGAAATGTTCATTTTATGAACTTAATCATTTTTCAAAGCTTAAGTAAAATTTTACATGATACATGTCTATCATAACTCGTTCCTCAAGATGGATGAATTTGTGTTGTGTGAGAGACATTTTAAGGATGAAACAGTTGGAGAGATACTTTTCTTTATTCATTGTAGAAATAAACTCTGCTGCCTTGAGAATTAATACTAATATTTAGGAGAGGGGGATATGTTATTTTGCATGTTAACAAATATTCTTTATTTTAAAATTCACACATTTCATTTAACATTCAATTCAGTTCAGTAGTTCAGTCCTGTCCGACTGTTTGCATCCCCATGAATTGCAGCACGCCAGGCCTCCCTGTCCATCACCAACTCCCAGAGTTCACCCAAACCCATGTCCATCAAGCTGATGATGCCATCCAGCCATCTCACGCTCTGTCGATCCCTTCTCCTCCTGCCCCCAATCCCTCCCAGCAACAGAGTCTTTTCCAATGAGTCAACTCTTCATTGGTGGCCGAAGTACTGGAGTTTCAGCTTTAACGTCAGTCCTTCCAATGAACACCCAGGACTGATCTCCTTTAGAATGGACTGGTTGGATCTCTTTGCAGTCCAAGGGACTCTCAAGAGTCTTCTCTAACACCACTGTTCGAAAGCATCAATTCTTCGGTGCTCAGCTTTCTTCACAGTCCAACTCTCATATCCATACATGACCACAAGAAAAAACATAGCCTTGGCTAGACAGACCTTTCTTGGCAAAGTAATGTCTCTGCTTTTGAATATGCTATCTAAGTTGGTCATAACTTTCCCCCCAAGGAGTAAGTGTCTTTTAATTTCATGGCTGCAGTCACCATTTGCAGTGATTCTGGAGCCCCCAAAAATAAAGTCTGACACTGTTTCCCCATCCATATCCCATGAAGTGATGGGACCAGATGCCATGATCTTCGTTTTCTGAATGTTGAGCTTTAAGCCAACCTTTTCACTCTCCCCTTTCACTTTCATCAAGAGGCTTTTAAGTTCCTCTTCATTTTCTTTCATAAGGGTGGTGTCATCTGCATATCTGAGGTTATTGATATTTCTCCTGGCAATCTTGATTCCAGCTTGTGTTTCTTCCAGCCCAGCCTTTCTCATGATGTACTCTGCATATAAGTTAAATAAGCAAGGTGCTCCTTTTCCTATTTGGAACCAGTTTGTTGTTCCATGTCCAGTTCTAACTGTTGCTTCCTGACCTGCACATTTCACAAGTGGATATCTACTATGCAAAACCATATATTCAACTCATGATCATTTCTGTACAGAAGTGTAAGTACAACATTATTTTTTGCCACTAAGTTGCTTTTTAGTAAGTCTCACAGGAAGAGAAACATTAAAAAAAAAAAAAAAAGATTGCTTAGATCATACAGCAGGCCTGTGCAGCCATACCACAAAAGACATAGCCTGAAGAAAGAACAAAGTAATGAGGTTACCTCCATTGTCTCCTAAAGCATGAAAGAATCACATTGACTTAAGCTCAGATTTCACCATTTATTTTCTAGACTTCATGGAGACTGAACAATACCAGTGGAGAGATGTCACTGGTATCACAAGCACAGCCAGGTTCCTTAGTGCCCAGGATCAAGACTGGCATGCCCACCACCATTCAGGCATAAGTAGGTTTTATGACCAATCACGCAGAGCTTTGGAATCATTCATCTCTAGGTTGATTATGGCTTTGTGATGGGAATGTGATGAATCTTCAAGTAAATCAAACCTGCAGATAGAAGATGAGGCATCCTAAAAGACTTGCATTATAGAGGTTAGAAGATAAACCACAGCAGGTGGGGGTGAGCAAGGGATGTCGGCTGGCAGTGGAGAAAATTGAATTCAAAAATGGGTGCTCCCAAAAGTAGACTAATTGGTATATGGGGAAAATGAGATTAAAAAAATAACCTTAAATTTCCCTATGTTTTCTTAAATTTCCTGTGCTTTGATTCCCTATAAATACCACTAAATTTGGAGAAAATCTGATGAAGTCGTAGGAATTGTGATGTGAAGAAATGGAGAAGGAAGCAATTTGAAGGGACTACATACCACAACAGATTCTCTGCTGGTTCTTCTGGTGAAGAGCAGTATGTGTTTAGGGAGCTGGGTCTGAAAGCCCTAGCCAGTAACCAGTCATCAAGAAAAAAGTTTTCCATGATGCACCTAATGGCAGTATAGCTGGACTGGTGAGACTAGGAGTGGCTTCACACCACACACTCAGGAGGAACACAAGAGAGTCCCTCCCATCCACCCTCAATACACCCTGAGGAAAGCAGGGAGAGGTGGATGATTACTTATTCTAATTTACTGTGAGCAAAATTCACTTTTCTGTCTCTCTGCCTCCTACTTACTGTTACAAATGACCCAACCTGACTACTACACTAGCTATATTGGTAGGTCATGTGTACTTCTGAAAGAGGATATTCACTTGGGGTATTAAAGAATATGTGTAACAGATTCTGCTCTGTGTAAGTGTGGCAATAAATAGCCTCAAATTTACTGTTATAGAAATAAAGTTGCTACTTCAGAATACATATTTCTTCTGAAATATTTTTAGTTAATTAAAGAGCTGGTGGAATTACTTTACTTCCATTCAGTGAAAGTTGGCACCTACATCATTGTATTTACCAGTTCATATTAATATTAGTCAGACAGAATAAGAAAGTTGGCACTCAACTACGTCTTTAACTAGAAATTCATTTTGTGTGTTGAAAATTTATTATACTATTCAAAAGTGCTAACAAAAAATGTCTACACCAAGCTAAGTAGAAGAGAATAGAGAAAACTGGACTCAAGATTTTTTTGAAAAAGCAGAATACCGTCTTCTGTTTGATGTATTTTTTAACCAGTAACTCAGACTCTGGAGGGTGGAGGGAGGCTGTCTTTGAAATACTCTCTCATCCTTGGCTTGTCTCCAGTATTTCGTCTGAATCTATAGAAGGACTGAGGGGCTTGAGTTATCTCAGTATGGTAGAGAAGCAACCCCATGAGCGTTTAGTACGTTCTGAATGTGTTCTGGATACTTTGCAGTTTCACAAGTCTGATCTTGTCCCTGGACAGTGATTACTTAGATAGAATTGCACTGCAGTATCCAGAAGGAACTGTTTTTGGAACTAAGTAATGACTAAGGGAGAGGAACTGGGATAAAGCGACCAAATGCAAAACTGTCCCTTCATAAAACACGGACAGGACATCCATAGGGACAGAGGTTTAGCTGCATGTTCTGTGTGATCATTGGGGAACATGGATCCTCTGCTGATGACTTCTATTTCCTTCAGTTCAGTTCAGTTCAGTCACTCAGTCATGTCCAACTCTTTGTGACCCCATGGACTGCACCAAGCCAGGTTTTTCTGTCCATCACCAACTCCTGGAGCTTGCTCAAATTCATGTCCATCAAGTCAGTGATGCTACCCAACCAGCTCATCCTCTGTTGTCCCCTTCTCCTCCTGCCTTCAATCTTTCCCAGCATCAGGGTCTTTTCCAATGAGTCAGTTCTTTGCATCAGGTGGCCAAAGTTTTGGAGCTTCAGCTTCAGTGTCAGTCCTTCTAATGAATATTCAGGACTGATTTCCTTTAGGATGGACTGGTTGGATCTCCTTGCTTTCCAAGGGATTCTTAAGAGTCTTCTCCAACACCACAGTTCAAAAGCATCAGTTCTTCAGTTCTCAGCCTTTTTATGGTCCAACTCTTACATGCATACATGACTACTGGAAAAACCATAGCATTGACTAAACAGATCTTTGTCAGTAATGTCTCTACTTTTTATTATGCTGTCTAGGTTGGTCATAGCTTTTCTTCCAAGGAGAAAGTGTCTTTTAATTTCATGACTGCAGCCACCATTTGCAGTGGCATTGGACAAGATGGTGGAGTAGAAGGATGTGAGTTCATCTTCTCCTGATAGAATTCCAAAATTTCAACTCACTGCTGAACAAACATTAGTTGTTCATCAACAGGAGACTGTTCAGTTCAGTTCAGTAAGGTCCGTCTAGTCAAGGCTATGGTTTTTCCTGTGGTCATGTATGAATGTGAGAGTTGGACTGTGATGAAGGCAGAGCGCTGAAGAATTGATGCTTTTGAATTGTGGTGTTGGAGAAGACTCTTGAGAGTCCCTTGGACTGCAAGGAGATCCAACCAGTCCATTCTGAAGGAGAATGTTGGATCCCACCAAAAAAGATATCCCATGTTCAAGGGCAAAAGAGAAGCCTCAACAAGATGGTAGGAGTGGCAAAATCACAGTTAGAATCAAGCCCCGTACCCACCAGAGATGCCTGAGGGCTCAAACAAAGCCTTGTGTTCACCAGGACCCAGGGAACATACATAGACTGAGCCAGACCTGCCTTTGAGTGTTTGAGTGTCTTCTGCAGAGGCACGGGTCAGCAGTGGCCTTCCCTGGGGAAAGGAGCTCTGACTATAGCAGACTTGGGTCATGCAGTGTGTGGCATAAGACCTCTTGGAGGAGGTTGCCATTTGCCCCACCATAGAGCCACTGAGAAGACAACCCACAAGCTGCAGAACAATTCTATCAAAGAAATTGTCACACTGTTAAGAAAGTTCTAGGACCCACAACAGATTTCCCATCCTGGGGATCCAGCAAAGGGACTGAGAGCCCCTGGGGAATTTCACTTTGGAAGTCCGTGGGATTTGATTACAAAACTTTCACAGGACTGGGGAAACAGACTCTTGGAGGGCACAAACAAAAGCTTGCATGCAACTGGAGCCAGCAGAAAGGAGAAATGTCCTCACAAGAGACTAAGCCAGACTTGCCTGTGGATGTCTAGGAGTCTCTAGTGCAGGTGTGGGTGGGCAGTGGCTTGCTGTGGGGTCAGGGGCACTGAATACAACATTGAGAGCTCAAGTCTCTTTGAAGGAGGTGTCATTACCCCTACCACAGCTTGACCTCAGGCCAAACAGGACAAGATCATAGTTCAGCCCATTAACAGAAAATTGGATTAAAGATTTACTGAGAATGGCCCCATCCATCAGAAGAAGGCCCAGTTTTCCCCCACAGTCAGCTTCTCCTAACAGGAAGCTTCCATAAGCCTCTTATACTTATCCTTCAGAGGGCAGACAGAATGAAAACCACAGTCACAGAAAACTAACCAAACTGATTACATGGAACACAGCCTTGTCTAACTCAGTGAAACTATGATCCATACCATGTAGGGCTACTCAAGACAGACTGGTCATGGTGGAGAGTTCTGACAAAACGTGGTCCATTGGAGAAGGGAATGGCAAACCACGTCAGTATTCCTGCCTTGAGAACCCCATGAACAATATGAAAAGGCAAAAATATATGACGCTGAAAGATGAACTCCCCAGGTCGGTAGGTGTCCAATATGCTACTGGAGAAGAGTGGAGAAATACATCCAGAAAGAATGAAGGGATGGAGCTAAAGAGAAAACAATGCCCAGCCATGGATGTGACTGGTGATGGAAGTAAAATTCGATGCTGTAAGAACAATATTGCCTAGGAACCTGAAAGGTTAGGTCCATGAATCAAGGTAAATTGGAAGTGGAGATGGCAAGAGCTGAACATCAACATTTTAGGAATCAGTGAACTAAAAAGAACTGGGATGGGCTAATTTAAATCAGATCACCATTATATCTACTACTTTGGACAAGAATCCTTTAGGAGAAATGGAGTGGCAACAAAAGAGTCAACAAAAGAGTGTGAAATGCAGTACTGGGGTGCAATCTCAAAAATGACAAAATGATCTCTTTGTTTCCAAGGCAAACCATACAAATTCACAATAATCCAAGTCTATGCCCCAACCATTAATGCCAAAGAAGTTGATGTTGAACAGTTCTATGATGACCTACAAGACCTTCTAGAACTAACACCCAAAAGAGATGTCCTTTTCATTATAGGGAACTGGAATGCAAAAGTAGGAAGTTGAGAGATACCTGGAGTAACAGGAAAATTTGGTCTTGGAGTACAAAATGAATCAGGGCAAAGGCTAACAGAATTTTGCAAAGAGAACACACTGGTCATAGCAAACACCCTCTTTCAACAACATAAGAAATGACTTTACACATGGACATCACCAAATGGTCGATACCGAAATCAGATTGATTATATTCCTTGCAGGTAAAGATGGAGAAGCTCTATACAGTCACAAAAAAAGACTGGGAGATGACTGTGGCTCAGATCATGAACTACTTATTGCAAAATTCTGACTTAAATTGAAAAAAGTAGGGAAAACTACTAGGTCATTTAGGTATGACCCAAATCAAATCCCTTTTGATTATACAGTAGAAGTGACAAATAGATGCAAGGGATTAGATCTGATAAACAGAGTGCCTGAAGACCTATGGACAGAAGTTTGTGACACTGCACAGGAGGCAGTGATCAAGACCATCCCCAAGAAAAAGAAATGCAAAAAGGCAAGATGGTTTTGAGCAGGATTTACAAATAGCTGAAAAAAGGAAAGAAGTGAAAGGCAAAGGAGAAAAGGAAAGATAAACCCATCTGAATCCAGAGTTCCGAAGAATAGCAAGGAGAGATAAGAAAGCCTTTCTCAGTGATCAATGCAAAGAAATAGAGGAAAACAATAGAATGGGAAAAAGTAAAGATCTCTTCAAGAAGATTAAAGATACCAAGGGAACATTTCATGCAAAGATGGGCAGAATAATGGACAGAAACGGTATGGATCTAACAGAAGCAGAAGATATTAAGAAGAGGTGGCAAGAATACACAGAAGAACTTTATGAAAAAGATCTTAATGACCCAGATAACCATGATCACGTGATCACTTATCTAGTGCCAGTCAGACTGGAATGCGAAGTCAAGTGGGCCTTATGAAACATCACAATGAACAAAGCTAGTGGAGGTGATGGAATTCCAGTTGAACTATTTTTAAATCCTAAAAGGCAATGCTGTGAAAGTGCTGCACTCAATATGCCAGCAAATTTGGAAAACTCAGCAGTGGACACAGGACAGGAAATGGTCAGTTTTCATTCCAATCTCAAAGAAAGGCAGTGCCAAAGAATGTTCAAAGTACCACACAATTGCACTTGTTTGACACACTAGCAAATAATGCTGAAAATTCTCCAAGTGAGGCTTCAGCAGTACCTGAACGAGAATTTCCAGATGTTCAAGCTGTATTTAGAAAAAGCAGAGGAACCAGAGATCCAATTGCCAACATCCATTAGATCCTCAAAAGGAAGAGAGTTCCAGAAAAACATCTACTTCTGCTTTATTGACTATGCCAAAACCTTTGACTGTGTGGACCACAGTAAACTGTCAAAAATTCTTAAAGAAATAGGAATACCAGACCACCTGACCTGCCTCCTGAGAAACCTGTATGCAGGTCAGGAAGCAACAATTAGAACTGGACATAGAACAACAGACTGGGTCCAAATAGGAAAAGGAGTACCTCAAGGCTGTGTATTGTCAGCCTGCTTATTTAACTTTTATGCCGAGTACATCATGAGAAATGCTGTGCTTTGGATGAAGCACAAAGTGGAATCAAGATTGCTGGGAGAAATATCAATAACCTCAGATATGTATTTCTTTGAGCCTCTTTTTGGAAGGGGAGGCAAGGTCACTGGAGTGGGTTTCCACATCATAGACGTCACACGAGTGTATGATCCTCGGTTTTTGTCTCATCACAAAAAAGATTTGGAATGACAGACATTAAAGCCCCTTTGGCGTGTCACAGCTCTTGGGTCTTGGATCGACCGTGTTATAGCTCTCAGGTCTTGAAAGGACCGTGTTATAGCTCTCAGGTCTCAAAAGGACCGTGTTATAGCTCTTAGAAAGATCAGTGGTACAGCTCAGTGTTACAACTCTATTTTATTTAGAAGATAGCAGGAAAATCCATCTTTGAGGCATGAAGGCATGTCAATCCAAAGACGCAAAGAGAAGACCTGAACACTTCCCAGCACATGGGAAAGAGAGCTACCTTTGGTTCCTCTTTTCCTGTTTTTTCCTCTTGTGCCTGTCCTATGTAAACTGGGCCAACCAGGAGTGTTTTTTATTTTACGTGAGGTCCTCACTCTGGTCCTCGGACCTTCCTTTGTTCTATTTTTGCGGGCTTTCCCCTTCCTTGTCTTTTAGCCACCTCCATTTTGGAATCCTTTTCCCTATTCTACACGACTGAAGCGACTTAGCAGCAGCAGCAGAAGCAGATATGTGGCTAGCACCACCCTTATAGCAGAAAATGAAGAAGAACCAAAGAGCCTCTTGATGAAAGTGAAAGAGGAGAGGGAAAAACCTGGCTTAAAACTCAACATTTAGAAAAACGAAGATTATGGCGTCTGGTCCCATCACTTCATGGCAAATAGATGGGGAAATAATGGAAAACAAATAGATGGGGAAATAATGGAAACAATGACAGATTCTATTTTTTTAGTGTAATAGGAGCAAAAGTTGGTAGTTGGAGGGAAGAAGGGTATTAACAATTTTTGGTTGTAGTTTTGTCACTAAGTCTTTGCCCACTCTTTTGTGACCCCATGGACTCTAGCCTGCCGGGCTCCTCTTTCATGTGATTTCCCAGGCAAGCATACTGGAGTGGGTTGCCATTTCATTCTCCAGGGCATCTTCTCAACCTTGGGACTGAAGCCACATCTCCTGCGCTGGCAGGCAGAGGCTTTACCACTGAGTCCCCTTGGAACTATTATATGGCTGCAGCAAAAAGGCCCTGTTGAGGTTAGTGGTCATTGACTTATTGGGAAACCCAGTCAATACCACTGTATTTTTTCTCCCATCACACTGTTGTCTGGCTGCCAACAGTCTAGAATTGAATCCAATCAAGGGGTTTTTGTATAGGACAAATAAAATAAGAGGGTTAGGGGAGTTTAGGAGGTATTCTGGGAGCTTATCATCTTGATGGTCTTTTTGCTGGATAAGGAGGGAAATTTGGGCTTGGAGGAGAGTGAAAAGTAAAGGGATAGATGGAGAGAAAGTCCTATAGGGAAGAGGATGTGAGCTGGAAAGTTGAAAACAGACATATGTTTGAAATTAGATCTAGGTATGTACTGCAGTTATAATAATGTCTAAATGCAACAATGGGTATTAGTAACTGTGGGAAATGGAAGTGATAATTTGACTATGAGTTAGAAGTTATTTGTACCAAAACCACAAAATTACAATAGAAAAACACTTTAAAGTGTTTGCAGCATATATGATAAACAGCTAGTAAGTTTATTAAATAAATGCATGTTTTAAATCAATAAAGAAAAGGAAAATATTTCAATAAAAGTTGGCAAACACAGACTTAGGCAATTCTCAACATTTAACATGAAAATTAATAATAAACACATGAAGAATTATTTAAGCAAATTAAGGTATCTGTCAAGTTGGCAAACATATTTGTAAATTATAACTCCCAACATTGGTAGATTTATAGTAATAAAATCATTCTCATATAATGCTGATGAAAGGTTAAATCAGAAAATCTTCGATTTTGGGAATCATGTTTACGAACCTCAAATATGTACATATCCATTGACCCGTGAATTCTGTGTCTAAGAATTTGTTCTCGGACACATTGAAAAATTTGTTTCAGATTTTCTGAAGTATAATTGACACCTAACATTATTTTTAGTTTTGGGTGTATAACATCATGATTTGATATTTGTATACATTATGACATAATTACCATGAAAAGTCTAACCATACAGAGTTACAGAACTTTTCTTTTTTTTGCCGTCTGTGGGGTCGCACAGAGTCGGACACGACTGAAGCAACTTAGCAGCAGCAGCAGCAGCAGCAGTTCATTATATCGTCTCCAGGCTGTTCATTATATCGTCATGACGTTATTTTACAGCTGAAAATGTTTATCTGATTGCTTTTATTTTATGTTTTAATGATGAAGCATTGAAATCATCTTAAATATTGAAAGCACCTTGCAGGACACAGTTACATAAAGATAGATAGAATGAATCAGAAGGCCAGCTTTGAGCATCAGCTTTAAATAAAGTTTAACAATAATAACTTTCATTTAAAAAGTACTAAGTAACAAGAGAAAGCTACAAAGCTTTAAATACTCAGTTTGCTCCCCAAATGATTATTTATGCTTGTATGTGTGTTTGGGGTACTATGTATACAAAAAATTATATACATGAATCCTGGAAGGAAAGTCTTAGTAGTGTATATCTTTGAATGCCAGATGACTTAAAAATACTTTTCAACAGTATTTCTGCTCCACCCCATACAGGAACACTCAGCTATAATTTATGAGAAGCAAGGATGACAAAGTTAGAACAAGGGTGTGTTGACATCATTTGGGTTTCTGGATCCAGCTGCATAAATTCAGTTCCCCATTTGCCCTCCCCATTTGCAATTTTATTAAATATACAAATATGTCACTCATACTTTATTTTTGTTTATTTCATTTGCTTTTGTTTTTTCTCTATGTAGATTTAGCATTTTTTTATCATTTGAATCAAATTGGTAGAAAGAGATTAATATAATGGCTATTACGGATTACATAGCTATGAATTCTCAGTGCAAAAACCTTTGCCCTAATTTCTTCCTCTTTCCTTATTATAGATTCCTAGAGGGAACTGAGTATATCAAAATCTTACTGGCTATTGTTACAGTTAAAAGAACCATAACATCGTTATCCTGGAGACCAGCCAGCCATATAGGCAGGCTTTGAAAGAGTGACCATCTGTGGGTGTGTTTTACCATTTCAGTGTTCGGGTCCTCAGTTTTGAAAGTCAAGAAAATTGAATTTTTATTAGTGAATACAAGGTTCAGAAAGAATGATATCAACCTCAAGTAGGAATGCCAGTTGATGGAATCAGGACTACTTCACGTCGAATGAAATATTCAAGGCATTTGATGAGTGCAACTCTCTGCAGAGGAGTCAAATTCTTTTACCTTCCTGGGGCATTAGCTAAGCTTGAAGACATTTTAATTCTCACAGTGAAGGGCTACTACTGACATCTAGTAAGGTGAGAATAGGAATGCAGCTAAGCATCTTACATTGCATAAGACACATCCCTCTATTCCTGCCTATGATAAAAAAATGATTCAGCCCCAAAATCCAAAGAGCCATGATTTTAAAACTCTGCAATGGAGGCAAACATTAGTCCACTGATGCAAGCAACTCATCCCAACCAACCCTCTGTCTTCTTTCACAGGAAGTACTAGAGGTACACTAATACTTTTTTTTTTTAACCTTTATGTTCCCCATTTCTATCCTCCATGCTGATCATTTGTCAACCTTTCATTCAGAAGCCTCCAATCAGGCTACAAACACAGCTCATTAAATTCTAGCTTTCTGGTCCCCAATATATTCCATTCCAGTATCCTTAAGATTGTAATCAAGTCAATTTAACTGGAGTTTTAAGATGTGGTCACTGTGCTTTACTCATGTAGAAAAGCTGGATCATATGACATATAAATTTCATCTTTTGTAGAAAGTGTCAAATTGATTGTATCACTTACTTTCCTTCTGGCAGAGTTTTCTTCCTTAACCAAACCAATATTTGGCATTTCCAGACTTTAAATGTCTGTCAGTCTGTATATACAATACTGCTGCGTTACCATTTAATAAACATTTTTCTGAACTCTAGGGCAATTGAGAATTTTGTCAATAGTTTATTAACCTTTCTGTCTATAATATTCTTCACTCACTTCTCTATTAGCGCCTTTTTTTTGCCGTTTCTTATTGATGTACAGAAATCTTTATATATCCTGGAATCTAATTCTTTTTTCTGTTTTATAGATTGTAATACCATTCAATAACCTTTCTCTGTGAGAGCAGAACTCATGATTGAAAAAACCATTTCAGATCATTTTTAGTCTAAGAGAATGTACCTGAGTGTGGTCTGCAAAAAAATTGCTACTTCCTGATAGTTTAGTTTGGGCTTCCCTAGTGATTCAGGCAGTGACTCCCTGCCTACCAACACAAGAGACGTGGATTTGATCCCTGGGTTAGGAAGAACCCTGGAGAAAGAAATGGCAACACACTCCAGTATGCTTGTTTGGGAAATCCCACGGACAGAGGAGCCTAGCAGGCTACAGTCCAAGGAGTCACAAAAGAATTGGACAAAGCATAGTGATGAAACAACAACAAACAATTTCATTTATTAATTTCATAAAAGCAAAGATAATCATCAAAGGTCTTCTGTTTCAATATATTTTCACTTTAAATATTTTCCAAAAGTACCATTTTCTATTTTCATATATGTTTATGTCAAGGTACTTTTATCTTTTCTTTATTTTACATTTGAATTTACTTCAAAACACAGGTCTTCGGTAATAATTTCATCAAGTATTACTTATATTTATTGCCACTTAGGATAGTCATACATGTTTCACCTAATGACTTGGAAGTAGACGGTGATGTTATTTGCTGGTGTTTATCTTTGCTATGGGAAAACTGCAACAGAGATTTGTTTTATTTTATACAGAGATGAATAGCATGTCTCTCATTTACTTTTTCAGCAAATATTTATTGCATTCCCATTGGTGATGAGTGGTGTTCTTAAGTGCAGTGTATACACTAGGACACAAAACGCATTTAATTCCTGCCCTTCTGAAGCTGACTTGGTGGAGAGAGAAGCAAACAGTAAAGATGATAAATATGTAAAATGTTGGCTAGTGCCTAGGACAAAAGTTGAAGTCCAAAAGTGAATGTCAGTGTGGGAGGTGACAGAGGAGAGTATGATTTTCTATAGAATCACCCAAAAAGCCTCATTGAAATGATATTCATGGAAAGACTGAAGGTTGTGGATATTTGGAAGAAGAGCATCTCTATCGAAGAAAAAACAGAATAAGAACAAAAAGGCTGAAGTCCGATGCGTAGGCAGGACACCTGGATGGCTGAAAGAGAGGGGACCAGGGAGAGAGGGGCAGGGGACGAGCCAGGGGAGATGCCTTCCTTCTTCTCCATTAAACAGGGGAGTCTGTAGTAGAGAGTGACCACATCTGACTTCCATTTTAAAAGGGTAACTCCAGCTCCTGTCTCAAGAAATTTGGCCACGTGACAATGGAGTAGATAAGAGGAACAGTTAAGGATGGAAGTGTCTACCTTTGCCTCCCCCTTCAGTTCTTTTCAAACCCGTTCTAAACAAATATTTGCCCTGATCCTTGGTCCATTAGGCTTCCCCAATAGCTCAGTTGGTAAAGAATCCGCATGTAATGCAGGAGACCCCAGTTCAATTCCCAGGTCAGACAAATCCACTGAAGAAGTGATAGGCTACCCACTCCAATATTCCTGGGCTTCCCTTGTGGCTCAGTTGGTAAAGAATCCACCTGCAATGCGAGAGACATTGATTCCTGGGTTGGGAAGATCCACTGGAGAAGGGGAAGGCGACCCATTCCAGGTCTGTGGTCTGGAGAATTCCATGGACTCAATAGTCTGTGGGGTCACAAAGAGTCAGACATGACTGAGCAACTTTCACTTTCTTTTGTCCATTAAGGGTAACCATAACTTGCACACCTCATCTTCATTGACTTCTCAGGACCTTAAACACCAAGCAGGATTCTGTGGGGCTCCTGTTCACAAAAGTCTTCTTGTGTCCCCTACTTCTTGATTACAGAAAATAAGCTCCATTCAGCCTCGACCTTCCTTGAGTTCCAACAAGTTAAGTTCAAGCAGCTGTAACCAGGAAAGGGAGGGGATGCTAAAACAAGGAAGGAGTAGGCAAGAAACAGTAGTGCAGCCTTGGGGCAGGGTCTTGATTCCCCCGCAAAGGATACACACAACAGTATCTTTAAGCTGGTTTGCAGATGCTGAAACCCTCACCATGTGGGAAAAGTTAACTACATGCTATCCACAAGCACTTAGACTCCATACTGGTTGGAACCAGGTTGATGATGCTGACTCCCAAATACCTCACCACCAACCAATCAGAAAACTGTCCATGAGCTGGTCATGCCCTCTTTGAATTCTTACTATACATCTTCTCACTATCCACTCCAGGGTGGGACACACAGGTTTGAGGGCATTAGCCTGCTGTGGTCTGCTTTGCTTGGCAAAGCAAAAAAAGTTGTTTTTTTGTTTTGTTTTGTTTTGTTTTTAATTCACCCACAACTCTGTCTCTAAGATTTAACTCAGTGCCAGGCTACAGAAACCAGATTCAGCTTCAACTCTTTAATCTCATTAATGCACTTTTTCACTTGTCTTCCAGGATGTCACAATTTCTTCATTTACCTCCTGATTCACCTACTTACTCTTCCTTTCCAGCTCCATTCATTTTTTCTGCCCTCCTCCCCAGACACTGCATATGCAAAATGACAGGGCTCATTTTTCATCTTCTCTTCTTCATCTGCTCTGACTCCCTGGATGATCTCAGCCAGTCTCCTGGCTATAAATACGCCAGAAATGCTGACAGGTCCCAATTCCTATTTTAACTGATAATGTTTAATGAATTTAAACCTTATACACCTAATGATCTATGATGTTCATCCTCAGACAAGCCCACTCTTCCAGTTGTTTAGGTTAAAAACCTTCAAATCTGAAATTAGGGCCAGAAAGCCAAGCTACAGATATTAATGTGATGGTTAACACAAATAATTTTCAATGATTTTCCCTAAAAGTTATGTCTTAATTTGTGTTTAAAAAGTGTTCCTTCTGTTTGTAAATAGCACCCTTCAGTACAAATGTAATTCTTGCCTCCATCGTAACTACAACCTTTTCTACCCGAGTATTTGTTACTGAGTCTGTCCACGTGGATAGTCAAATTATTAGCTCAGTTCAGTTTAAAATAAATCGATTTAAAAAACAATTCAAACTTTTCTATGGGTACTGAGATTCAGTTGCACAGAAATGACAATAATTTTACCAAAATAACTTTTCCAGAAGATTTCCTTTCCCACCCACATAAATATATAAAGAGGAAGCTTCTGGGCCAGTTCTTCCTACTGCAAAGTAGAAAGATGGCAGGCCTCCAATGTGTGTGAATAGTGTAAGTGGTAAGCCTGAATGATGTAGGGACAAAATCAGCTCTTGGAGTCATCATATTTTTCATGGCCTACACATCTTTCTGGCAACCACACATCTTGATTTCATTTTAACAATTTTTTTAAAGCCATCTACAAAATAAAATTGTAAAGCTTTTACAAAGAAATATTGAGAAAAATAAATCCAGATATAAACAGTACATCTGTAGGATTGTTATAGAGGCTCTAATTATAATGAAAGCAATGTTTTAAGCGTTTTAAGTTTTCTTGCATTATGAGCATAATGCTCCTAGTATTTCAGAATCCAGGGGTATATTTATAATGGTCTTGGCCTCCCTATGCCAAATCCTTAGCATGTAAACTGAAGCCAGAAAATCGAGGATCCAAATGACACCAAGTAGAATGCCAACACAAGTTTCTTTTCCATTCCCCAAAACATAAGAAGACTAAAAATTTAGGAAGGTGAGTCCAGCGAAAAATATGCTAACCTTTCAGTCTTCAAATGTGTGAAATAAAAAGCAAGCATTTAGTTTCCACTTCTTGATTCAAATCTGCATTAAAAAAGTACAGTTGGAATTATTTGAAAATGATTATATGGCAAGGAGGAAGCATTACAATAAGAAATTAAGCCAAAAGAAGACTTCACCTCTTTCTTGCAAGATACAATAGAGGAAGCTTCCTGGTTTCAGAAAAAGAAAAGAAACCGCAATTACGTTAAAAGATGTAAAGATAAAAGCGCCAGAGCACAAAATTCTGCAATTATACCTGCTATCTGTAAATTTGAAGTGGGGAAGGGACAAAATTGATGGATGATTGACAATAAACACTGAGAAACTTTGGTCTGTTACTGAGTAAAATTAGCTCACTGAGAACCTTTCTTTCCACATAAATTATAATGAGAGTATTTGTTTTCATACCTACATGGTATTAGGCCATTTCTCAAGCTCAAACACCCAAACTCTGGAGCTTGAGCTATTTTTTCTTTTGTTTTCCATTTCAACTATTGATTTAGTACCAAGCCACCACTGCTGTCTGTTTATTATTACCCAGGTGAAAAGCTATGAAGCTCTGAGTATTTCCTTTATAAATATATTTCTTCCTAATAATACTAAAAGTCTCCTTAGCCTGGATAGTTCCAAAGTATCTTATAATCCCAAAATGTATTCTACTCTTTAATTTTGTGTCTATTGAAATTAATAAATTTTCACCTGATGTGAAGGAGAAGGCAATGGCACCCCACTCCAGTACTCTTGCCTGGAAAATCCCATGGACGGAGGAGCCTGGTGGGCTGCAATCCATGGAGTGGTGAAGAGTCGGACAGGACTGAGCGACTTCACTTTCACGTTTCACTTTCATGCATTGGAGAAGGAAATGGCAACCCACTCCAGTGTTCTTGCCTGGAGAATCCCAGGGATGGGGGAGCCTGGTGGGCGGCCATCTATGGGGTTGCACAGAGTTGGACATGACTGAAGTAACTTAGCAGCAGAGGCAGAACCTGATGTGAAGAACTGACTCATTAGAAAAGACCCTGATGATGGAAAAGTATGAAGCAGAGGGAGAACGAGACAACAGAGGATTAGATGGTTGGACGGCATCACTGACACAAGGAACATGAGCTTCAGCAAGCTCCGGGAGTCGGTGATGGACAGGGAAGCCTGGTGTGCTGCAGTCCACAAGGTTTGAAAGAGTCGGACACAACTGAGTGACTGAGCTAAACTGAAAGTATTTATTTATTTATTTGGCTGTGCTGGGTCTTAGTTGTGCCATCCAGGATCTTTAATCTTCACTGTGGCATAAAGGATCTTTAGTTTTAGCATGAGACCTCTTAGCTGTAGCATGTGGGATCTAGTCCAGGACCTGGGCCTCCTGCATTGGGAGTGTGAAGTCTTAGCCACTAGACAACCAAGGAAGTCTAGAAACAATATATTAATAACCATTCTGTTTAGTGGACATTGGGTTTTTTAAAATTGTGTTCGATGTACACCTCCTACTGTGGAGGCATAATAATCAAATCTAACACCCAGCCAGACTCAGAACCTCCTCCAGATTTCCCACACCAAGCAGCAGGGGACTTCTTGTCCAAGCCTCCAGGCAAGTGAATGGACCTAACATGGTCTCCTTCAGAGCATGTCACCACTGAGAATCACCTGCATCACTCCAGGGGCCTCTCCTTATCAAGGATTTCTCAGGATTTTTTATGACTTAAAGGACAGCTTCTAAAGAGGGCAATGCTTAACAAGAAGACTTAAATTAGGAGTTTGGGGCTGACAGATACAGACTGCAGACTATTTTATATAAAATAGATACATTTTATATAACAACAGGACCTATTATATAGCACTGAGAACTATATTCAATATCATGTTATAACTTATAATGGAAAAGAATCTGTGAAATAACTGAATGACTTTGCTGTACTTCTGAAACTAATGCAATGTTGTGAATGAACTATACTTTGATTTTAAAAAGGCTTTTAAAAAAAGATAAGGGATGAGAATCACAGCCAAGGAATCCGGGTGTCCTTTAGAAGCTACAAATGACAAGCATGGAAATGAGGCCTGCCGTCCCGAAGCTGTAAGGAACTGAATTCTGCTAGCATCCTGAATGATCAAGAAAATTGAACCTTCTCCCTTCAGCTCCCCTGGTGGCTCAGATGGTAAAGCATCTGCTTGCAATGCAGGAGACTTTGGTTCGATTGCTGGGTCAGGAAGATCCCCTGGAGAAGGAAATGGCAACCCGCTCCAGTATTCTGGCCTGGAAAATTCCATGGATGGAGGAGCCTGGTGGGCTACCGTCCATGGGGTTGCAAAGAGTCAGACACAACTGAGCAACTTCACTTTCCCTTCAGTTCAGTTCAGTTGCTCAGTCATGTCTGACTCTTTGTGACCCCATGAACCACAGCATGCCAGGCCTCCTTGTCCTTCACCAACTCCCAGAGTTTACTCGAACTCATGTCCATTGAGTTGGTGATGCCATCCAACCATCTCATCCTCTGTCGTCCCTTCTCCTCTTGCCTTCAATCTTTCCCAGCATCAAGGACTTATCAAATGAGTCAGTTCTTTGCATCTAGGGCCTCTAAAAAGAAATGTAGCCTTGTCAACAAATTTTTAGCTTAAGGAGACCCTTATTGAACTTGTAACCTATGGACCAGTAAGATACTGAATCTGTGATGTTTTAAGCCTCTAAAAATTAAGATATACATTGTATTGGTGGAGTTTCCAATATGCACATTGATCATCACCTTGCACAGTTAGTTGTTCTTTGTTGTTCAGTAGCTAAGTCCTGTCCGATTCTTTGTAACCCCGTGGACTGCAGCACCCAGGCTTCCCTCTCCTTCACTGTCTCCCAGAGTTTGCTCCAACTCATGTCTATTGAGTCAGCGATGTCATCCAACAATCTCGTCCTCTGTTGCCACCTTCTCCTCCTGCCCTCAATCTTTCCCAGATTTCAGGGTTTTTTTTTTTTTTTACTTTCTAATGAGTCCTCTCTTCACATCAAGTGGCCAAATTATTGGACCTTCAGTTTCAACAGCAGTCTTTCCAGTGAATATTCAGTGTTGATTTCCTCTAGGATTGCCTGGTTTGATCTCCTTGTTGATTTCCTCTGGGATTGACTGTTTTTTTCTCCTTGAGTTCAAGGGACTTTCAAGAGTCTTCTCCAGCAACACAATTCAGAAGCATCACTTCTTTGGCATGCAGCTTTCTTTATAGTCCAACTCTCACATCTGTACATGACTACTGGAAAAACCATTAATAAGCTAGTATTAGTCATTCAGTCATGTTTGTCTCTTTGCTACCCCATGGAGTGTAGCTGGCCAGGCTCCTCTGTCCATGGGATTTTCCAGACAAGAAAACTGGAATGGGTTGCCATTTCCTTCTCCAAGGTATCTTCACAATCCAGGGATCGAACCCTGGTCTCCCACGCTGCACGCAGACTCTTCACCGTCTAAGCTACCAGGGAAGCCTAGCTTTGACTATATGGACCTCTGTTAGCAAAGTGATGTTTCAGCTTTTAAACACTGTCTACATTTGTCATAGCTTTTATTCCAAGGAGAAAAAATCTTTTAATTTCATGGCTACAGACACTCTCCATGTTCATTTTGGAGCCCAAGAAAATAAAATCTCCCACTGTTTCCATTTTTTCCTCATCTATTTGCCATGAAGTGATGGAAGCAGATGCCAGCTTTTCCACTTTCCTCTTTCAACCCTCACCAAGAGATTCTTTAGTTCCTCTTCACTTTCTACCATTAGAGTGATATCATCTGCATATCTGAGATAGTTGATATTTCTCCCAGCAATCTTGATTCCAACTTGTGACTCTTCCAGTTTGAAAATTCACGGGCTGTTCTCTGAATAAAAGTTAAATAAGCAGGGTGACAACATACAGCCTTGATGTACTCCTTTCCCAATTGGGAGCAAGTCTATTGTTCCATGTCTGATTCTGTTGCTTCTTGACCTGCCTACAGATTTCTCAAGAGGCAAGTAAATTGGTCCAACATTCCCATCTCTTTAAGAATTTTCCATAGTTTGTTGTGATCCACACAGTCAAAGGCTTTGGCATACTCAATAAAGCAGAAGTATGATCCAATGTTGGCAAATTTATCTCTGGTTCCTCTGACTTTTCTAAATCCAACGTGTACACCTGGAAGTTCTTGGTTCACATACTGTTGAAATCTAGCTTGAAGGATTTTGAGCATTACCTTGGTGGTATGTGAAATGAGCACAAGTGTATGGTAGTTTGAACATTCTTTGGCATTGAAATGAAAACTGATCTTTTTCAGTCCTATGGCCATTGCTGAGTTTTCCAAATGTGCTACCATACTGAGTATAGCACTTTAGTAGCATCATCTTTTAGGATTTGAAATAGCTCCGCTGGAATTCCATCACCTTCACTAGCTTTGTTCGTAGTAATGCTTCCTAAAGCCCACTTGACTTTACATTCCAGGATGTCTCTATGTGAGTGGGTCATTAAGACATTTTTGGGTATAGTTCTTCTGTGTATTCTTGCCACCTCTTCTTAATATCTTCTGCTTCTGTTAGGCCCATACCATTTCTGTCCTTTATTGTGCCCACCTTTGCATGAAATGTTCCCTTGGTATCTCTGATTTTCTTGAAGAGACCTCTCGTCTTTCCCATTCTATTGTTTTCCTCTATTTCTTAGCATTGGTCACTTAAGAAGGCTTTCTTATCTCTCCTTGTTATTCTCTGGAACTCTGCATTCATTTGGGTATATCTGCCCCTTTCTCCTTTGCCTTTCACATCTCTTCTTCTCTCAGCTATTTGTTAGGCCTCCTCAGAGAGCTACTTGGCCATCTTGCATTTCTTCTGCTTAGGGATGATCTTCGTCACCACCTGATATACAATGTTATAAACCTCAGTCCATAGTTCTTCAGGCACTCTGTCTACCAGATCTAATCTCTTGAATCTATTCAATCTATGGCTATTTTTGCCCTTGTGTAATGATTTCAAATCAGTCTTTCCTCTAGCTCAGTGAAAGGAATTTGATTTAACGATAACTGGGATCAGTTACTAAATATCCACATGACATGGAAATACTGCTTTTTGCTGGGTCATATTTGTTCCTTATGGAAGCCCTTTTTTCCTAAAGTGAGAACATTTCAATTCTTTCCTCTTTTCGTTTGGCTGTTTTCTACTTCCCTTGCCCTTGATAGATGTCTTTCTCTACAGCTTCATCCTGATACTAATACTTATCCCAAATTCTACTTTTTAAAGTTATTTTTGTAGTTTCACAAATCTAAAAGACCTTGTGAAAATATATTAGAAGGCAATATGAATCCTCATTCATAAAATGAGAAACACAAATCACTTATTTTAGAAGCAACCATAAACAGTCAACATTCTCATTTTTTCTTGTTACAACACTTGACTTGGCTTATCCTAAGAAAATTCAGAATCCTCTTTCATGTGACCTGGTATTTTCTCTTCACTTCAGCAGTATTACTCCTGATTGCTATGGGTTCAGTTTATTCAGTTCAGTTCAGCTGCTCAGTCGCATCCGACTCTTTGTGATCCCATGAATCACAGCACGCCAGCCTCCCTGTCCATCACCAACTCCCGGAGTTCAATCAAACTCATGTCCATTGAGTCGGTGATGCCATCCAGCCATTCTATCCTCTGTCATTCCCTTCTCCTCCTGCCCTCAATCCCTCTCAGCATCAGGGTCTTCTCCAAAGAGTTGAGTCTTCGCATGAGGTGGCCAAAATATTGGAGTTTCAGCTTTAGTATCAGTCCTTCCAAAGAGCACCCTGGACTGGTCTCCTTTAGAATGGACTGGTTGGATCTCCTTGCAGTCCAAGGGACTCTCAAGAGTCTTCTCCAACACCACAGTTCAAAAGCATCAGTTCTTCAGCGCTCAGCTTTCTTCACAGTCCAACTCTCACATCCACACATGACCACTGGAAAACCCATAGCCTTGACTAGATGGACCTTTGTTGGCAAAGTAATGTCTCTGCTTTTCAATATGCTCTCTAGGTTGGTCATAACTTTCCTTCCAAGGAGTAATCATCTTTTAATTTCATGGCTGCAATCACCATCTGCCATGATTTTTGAGACCCCAAAAAATAAAGTCTGACACTGTTTCCACTGTTTCCCCATCTATTTCCCATGAAGTGATGGGACCAGATGCCATGATCTTAGTTTTCTGAATGTTGAGCTTTAAGCCAACTTTTTCACTCTCCTTTTTCACTCTCGTCAAGGGGTTATATCCATTAAATAATGTGTTTATCTTCCCTATTGGCTCAGTTGGTAAAGCACTTGCCTGCAATGCAGGAAACCACCTGCAATGTACATGACCTGGGTTCAATCCCTGGGTCAGACAGATTCCCTGGAGAAGAAAATGGTAATTTCCTAATTAAGAAATACTTAATTCCTCCAGTATTCTTATTGGGGAAATCCCATAGGCAGAGGAGTTCTTTTAAAACTTAACATTCTTTAAGTTTATTTTTTTTAATGCACATTCATGTAACTCATTTCCATGTAAATAAATAAAATCCAACATGGTACTTTTTTTAAAATTTGAAATATTCTCAATTTCTTTAAGAACAGGAACTCAGATTAGATTTTTTTAAATGAAGAGAAGGTAAAAATATAAAAGAAGAGCTAGTATTATACTCTAAAATCTTTGAAATGATTACCTGAGCAAGATGGTAGTAAAAAACTCACAGAACAAGAGACAGATTTTTTTCTTGTTGTAAAAGTAGGAAGTCAAGAAACACCTGGAGTAACAGGCAAATTTGGCCTTGGAGTAGAGAATGAAGCAGGGAAAAGGCTAACAGAGTTCTTCCCAGAGAATGCACTGGTCAACAACAAGAGAAAACTCTACACATGGACATCACCAGATGGTCGACACCAAAATCAGATTGTTTATATTCTCTGCAGCCAAAGATGGAGAAGCTCTATACAGTCAACAAAAACAAGACCAGGAGCTGACTGTGGCTCAGGTCATGAACTCTTGATTGCCAAATTCAGACTGAAATTGAAGAAAGTGGAGAAAACCACTAGACCATTCAGGTATGATCNTTGCAGCCAAAGATGGAGAAGCTCTATACAGTCAACAAAAACAAGACCAGGAGCTGACTGTGGCTCAGGTCATGAACTCTTGATTGCCAAATTCAGACTGAAATTGAAGAAAGTGGAGAAAACCACTAGACCATTCAGGTATGATCTAAATCAAATCCCTTATGACTATACAGTGGAAGTGAAAAATAGATTTAAAAGACTAGATCTGATAGACAGAGCACCTGATGAACTATGGATGGAAGTTCATGACATTGTACAGGAGACAGGAATCAAGATCATCCCCATGAAAAAGAAATGCAAAAAAATACAAAATGGCTGTCTGAGGAGGCCTTACAAATAGGTGTGAAAAGAAGGAAAGTGAAAAACAAAAGAGAAAAGGAAACATATACCCATTTGAATATAGAGTTCCAAAGAATAGCAAAGAGAGATAAGAAAACCTTCTTCAGAGATCAATGCAAAGAATTAGAGGAAAATAATAGAATGGGAAAGACTAGAGACCTCCTCAAGAAAATTAGAGAAACCAAGGAAATATTTCATGCAAAGATGGGCTTGATAAAGGACAGAAATGGTATGGACCTAACAGAAGCAGAAGATATTAAGAAGACGTAGCAAGAATACATGGAAGAACTATACAAAAAAAGATCTTCAAAACCCAGATAATCACGATGGTGTGATCACTCACCTAAAGCCAGACATCCTGGAATGTGAAGTCAAGTGGGCCTTAGGAAACATCACTATGAACAAAGCTAGTGGAGGGGATGGAATTCCAGCTGAGCTATTTTAAATCCTAAAAGATGATGCTGTGAAAGTGTGGCACTCAACATGCCAGCAAATTTAGAAAACTCAGCAGTGGCTACAGGACTGGAAAAGGTCACTTTTCATTCCAATCCCAAAGAAAGGCAATGCCAAAGAATGCTCAAATGACCACACAATTGCACTCATCTCACATGCTAGTAAAGTGATGCTTAAAATTCCCCAAGCCAGGCTTCAGCAATACATGAACCATGAACTTCTAGATGTTCAAGCTGGTTTTAGAAAAGGCAGAGGAACCAGAGATCAAATTGCCAACATCTGCTGGATCATGGAAAAAGCAAGAGAGTTCCAGAAAAACATCTATTTCTGCTTTACTGACTATGCCAAAGCCTTTGACCGTGTGTATCACAATAAACTGTGGAAAATTCTGAAAGAGATGGGAATACTAGACCACCTGACCTGCCTCTTGAGAAACCAGTATGCAGGTCAGGAAGCAACAGTTAGAACGGGACGTGGGACAACAGACTGATTGTGTGTTGTCACCCTGCTTATTTAACTTACATGCAGAGTACATCATGAGAAATGTTGGACTGGAAGAAGCACAAGCTGGAATCAAGATTTCCAGGACAAATATCAATAACTTCAGATATGCAGATGACACCACCCTTATGGTGGAAAGTGGAGAGGAACTGAAAAGCCTCTTGATGAAAGTGAAAGAGGAGAGTGAAAAAGTTGTCTTAAAGCTCAACATTCAGAAAAAGAAGATCATGGCATCTGGTCCCATCACTTTATGGGAAGCAGATGGGGAAATAGTGGAAACAGTGTCAGACTTTATTTTTGGGGGCTCCAAAATCACTGCAGATGATGACTGCAGCCATGAAATTAAAAGACACTTACTCCTTGGAAGGAACTTTATGACCAACCTAGACAACATATTAAAAAGCAGAGACATTACTTTGTCAACAAAGGTCTGTCTAGTCAAAGTTATGGTTTTTCTAGTAGTCATGTATGGATGTGAGAGTTGGACTATAAAGAAAGCTGAGTGCCAAAGAATTGAACTTTTGAACTGTGTTGTTGGAGAGGATTCTTGAGAGTCCCTTGGACTGCAAGGAGATCCAACCAGTCCATCTTAAAGGAGATCAGCCCTGGATACTCATTAGAAGGACTGATGTTGAAGCTGAAACTCCAATACTTTGGCCACTTGATGCGAAGAGTTGACTCATTTGAAAAGACCGTGATGTTGTGAAAGATTGAGGGCAGGAGGAGAAGGGGACAACAGAGGATGAGATGGTTGGATGGCATCACTGACTCAATGGACATGGGTTTGGGTGGATTCCAGGAGTTGGTCATTGCCAGGGAGGCCTGGCATGCTGCAGTTCATGGGGTCGCAAAGATTTGGACATGACTGAGCGACTGAACTGAACTGAAAAGCAGTAATGGAAAAGAACTTTCTCCACACTTTCTTTTTCAATTTTGAATTATGTATTAAAAATAATAAATGATGTATTTACATATATTATGTAGAATTTATGAAGTTCTATCGTAGAAAAGCCACTGTCTACCACATTCAAAGGAGTTGAAACCTTATCATTTGGATAACCCATCTTCTTTTAGCAAGAAGAAACTTTAAAAAAAAAGAGAGAGAGGAAAACTAAGTTTTTCCTTTTGAAAAGTGCCACCATTCAAGGGCTCATGGGAAATTTACATATAAGGCCACATTCACAAACCCTTCCCCCGGCCCTTTACAGATCTCCACAGTGTGGCCTTAATGTCGAACCTCATAGAGTACCATTCTGTTCAACAGCAATGATGGATCAAATTCATGCTCTTTATTTTTAAAATTCTCTATTTTTAAACAATTCGATCTATGCCTTCTACCCATGAAGGGAGTGAGGAGAAGTATTTTCTTGAGGCCAGTAAAAAAATGTCGTAGAGGCAAGCAAGACAGTCAGATGAGGGAGTGAGTGGGTCGTAGAAGATGTGAGGCAAATGAGAGAAAAGAGAGAGGAAGTCCTCCCTGGTACCACACCCACTTCAGCCTTGAGTGACAGAGGTATGTACTTCACCAGCATCCTTAGAGCCGAAACAGGAAGGCAAAGAGGCATTAAGATGGATTGGGCATGCATGCGTTTTGTTTCCTAGAATCCTGTAGGTAGTTGTCAAGATCACTTCACAATTACACACACAGACACACACAAAATGATTAAAAGATTGTGAATTGGCATACATGCTGATTTCTTAAGGATGATTTTAATCTTATGATTAAATGATTTTGAAATTACCTTTGAAATGAATGCTGAGTTATGTAACTTTTCTCAGTGGCTGAACTTTTCTCATGGTACTTCTCTAAAAAGTGTTCAACTTAAACTCATGAGTGCACATAAGCCCCAGGGTATTTTTTAGTAGGTGGACTGGTTTGTAACTAGATCCCTTTTTTCTATTAAAAACAGGATAGTATCTTTCAAATTTCCTGATACTTAATTAGGGAACTATGCTTATTTTTTCAGAAATGTAGGTAAATATTGGTCAGGAGGAGGTCTGAATAAGCTTCATTGAATGACGTTTGGGGATAATAGTGGACTATACATCTGAAAAGTACTTAACAAACTTCTAGAAGGAGATACTGACAATTATTTGAAAATGTTCTTTAAATTTGCCAGGAACCATTGCCAATATAGGCCTGATGACTTTTGGATCTGGAAGCCTGTGATATTAAAAACCTTTGAAAACAATAAGGTACTACTGTGTAGCACAGGGAACTATATCCAATATCCTGTGGTAAATCATAATGGAAAAGAATATTAAAAAGTATGTATGCTGCCGCTGCTGCTAAGTCACTTCAGTTGTGTCTGACTCTGTGAGACGCCATAGACAGCAGTCCACCAGGATCCTCTGTCCCTGGGATTCTCTAGGCAAGAACACTGGAGTGGGTTGCCATTTCCTTCTCCAATGCATGAAAGTGAAAAGTGAAAGTGAAGTTGCTCAGTCGTTTCTGACTCTTAACAACTCCATGGACTGCTGCCTACCAGGCTCCTCCATCCATAGGATTTTCCAGGTAAAAAAGTACTAGAGTGGGTTGCCATTGCCTTCTCTTAAAAAGTGTGTATATACATATGTATATATCACATCATTGACTCAATGGACATGAGTTTGAGCAAACTCCATGAGATAGTAAAGGACAGGGAAGCCTGGTGTGCTGCAGTCCATGGGGTTACAAAGAATCAGACAGGACTGATACATATATATATAAACAACAAATACATATATATATGAACAAATATAAATATGAACTGAGTCACTTTGCTGTACAGCAAAAATTTAACATACTGTAAATCAACAATATTTCAGTTTCTTTAATTTAATGAAAATGCAAAATTCACCCCTGAAAAGTTTTAAAGAAAATAAACAGTTTTGATTTTATCTACCTTTGGACTATATATGTAATTTAGCCCTTTAAATTGTGAAAATGTTGGGTAAACTTTTCGTCTAGTGTCTGAGGACTCACTTGATTTTCATGAATTTTTGCTTTGTCTTGTTTTTTTGGCATGATTTCCTCCGCTTTGGAGGGATGCAATATACAGGAAATTTGAACATTAATAGAGCTAAGTAAAGAAAGAAAGGCTGGATCAAGATTAAATGTAACAATGAATATACAAAATGTCTCACAGAGTTTCCTGCATATCATAGGCTCTCAATAAATGATAACAGTTTAAAACATTAGGTTGCTATCATGTTCCTATCTACATTTTTACTAGTATAATCCTCACACTATGATGTACATGGGAAGATTGTTATCCTCTTTATACAGACAGGAAGCTGAAGTACAGGGAAGTTAGGCAACTTGCCCACATAGAGACAGCTGGTAGATGGCAGAGGGGGCTTGGATCCAGGCATCTGCTGGGTGGATAAATACAGTGCACTCAAAGGGCAGGTCTGCCAACTGCAGAAACTGACCAGACCATCGTGCCAGAAGGGCTGCAAAGGCAGGAAGGGAGCGATCACAGGGAGGTGTCAGCTATCTGAAGGTATTTTCTCTTAAAGACACTGGGGCCATCCTTGAAAGTGTTTGAATTAAGAAAGTACTTGAACAAACATGTCAGGCTATTACTTGACTACAGTGTGGAAAAGCAGTAAGGGGCAAAGTGGACCTCAAGCAAGCAGTAAAGAGGCTCATATCGTTTAGCAGAAGAGATGTTTTCCAGGTCCAGGAAGCTGCTGTGGAGATAAAGAGATGCTCTGGGGAAGCATTTCATATTCTAAAAGCATTCATCCTCCTCTAACTAAAATTTCCATTCAAGAACGTTCTATTACCTGCTGAGGTCACTCAAAGGAACTGAACACTGCAGTTATAAACTTCTACTTAATCAGGTTCAAAATCCAGCAAAAATGCATCATCCTTCAATGATGGTCCTGAATTAAGACGCCCCTGCTAAATGCTCTGATCATTATCTCTCATAGCATTTTTAAATAGTGTCTTTATGGAATAGTTTTTTTTTTACTATCCAGTCTCCTCTTTGGAGCTCTTTAAGAGCCACATGTAGTTTGTTCTGGGGTCCCTGTTTTAGCACAATGTCCGTCAGTCAATAATTAATGAATGCTTCCCTGGTGGCTCAGAGGTTAAAGCGTCTGCCTCCAATGTGGGAGACTCGGGTTCGATCCCTGGGTCGGGAAGATCCCCTGGAGAAGGAAATGGCAATCTACTCCAGTATTCTTGCCTGGAGAATCCCATGGACAGAGAAGCCTAGTAGGCTACAGTTCACAGGGTCGCAAAGAGTCAGACACGACTGAGCGACTTCACCTTCACCTTCACCTTCATGGCTTTTGCATGGAAAAGGAGAATATAGCTCTTCCTTCCAAGAGTGGTTAATCAGCTCCAACAAATTTGTCCCTGGGAAAATCTGTGGTGTATATGCCTTTGGGTAAGAAACTTTGTGGACTCTGTGTGTGTGTGTGTGTGTGTACGTGTGCACGTGCACGCACGCATGTGCATGTCTGCATGTGACAGGAGGAGGTGAGATGACTTCTGTATTGCTGCTCCTGTTCACAGCACCAATTGCTTTGCTGTTTTCTCACTATGCTCACGGTTTGCTGAACCCATGGTAGGCAAGGAGCAAGCTAAGAGGCTGGAAGAAAATGCAAGGAGCCATAGGAACTGCAGATGCGTTCATTCTCTTCTGGCTGGCACAACAGCAGTAGCACCAGACATAACCTAACACAACATGACCGCACAACCCGGCAGGGCTTTTCCAGGTGAAGCTTTACATACACCTACAGAACAAAAGTAGCCCGTGGCCAAGCGAGTACCTCGGGATGTGCATGCACAGAGCTGTAAGTGATCTCAGCTGTTACATAACCATGCAGTCATTGTTTACAGGATGAGAGGACATGGGAGCGTAGGGTGAGAGAGCCTGACTGGTGCCATCTTGTTAATCTCCCCACATTCCGTCCCAAGGTCTCTTGTCCCACAGATTATGCAGGTTCTAACCTCCGCGGCATCCTCCTAGTGCACAGTGCCGCCGCTTGAACAGGTACCCCACAACAGCAGTAGCTACAGCAACAAACAGTTATATCCCCAATACACAGCAAAACCTAATGCCAGGTATCACCTGGAACTCCTGTTGCAGTCCCTGCCCTTATGGGGCTAGAAGAATCCCCCACCACATGGAGAGTGCCTTTATCTTTCAGGGCCAAGTCCGGTCCACTGTCTGTCCTTGTGAAACTGCAGGAAAGCCTCTAAGGGGAGCCCCACCCCTGTGGAGTTTTTATTAAAGACCCACAAAACCCCCCACAGGCACTGGGCCCATCCCTTCAAAGATGGGATTTTTCTTTTTTCTTTTTTTTTTTTTCTTTTTGGCATTTACAGCTCACCCACATAATTCCAAATGTCTTTCCTATTGTTCTAAATCTGTGAGAAATTCAGAGGACACAGTCTTTACTGTACACTCGTCTGCTAAATCTGCATCACAGGACACAGCCTAAATCTTAACCATTTGCCATAGCCATCAGTGTATGCATTAAGGCCAAGAAGCTGCTCGGACTTGCCATAAAGAAGGCTGCATTCAGCACGAGTGTCAACCCGGGCCATTACGCTCTGTACATTCACTGGTGACCAGCGAATTGCAAGTTTTACGGGGAGGCCTCCAGTCCCTCCTTGGGCTCTTCAGGAAGACACCTTGATCTGAGCCCTCTTCAAAGCAGAAAAGGGTATCCTCCAAAGTAACATCCTTGCATGTCATGCAATCTTTCAGCTGAACCGCCCATATCTCTTGCTGTGGGTGCTTCCCAAACTTGGTAAACTTGCTCTGGTTTCAGCTGCCTCCATAGCTCTAGGCCCAGAGCCCTGGGTGTCTATCAGTTTTATTTCCATCAACTCCAAAGGCCAGAAAATCAGCCCACATTTGCATTCTCATAGCTCGAATGGAGGCTTTACCATCTCAGGCCCTTTCGGGGTCTTCACGCTTACAGTACCCTTTGCCTGTGGCCGTCCCTCTCTTTCTGTTGAGCTAGCCCCCACAGAGGTCCCCACCTAGACAGGGCGCCACACACGGGGCGCAAGCACAGCTTCCAGGGATCGAAGCAGACGGGGCACGGTCAACAGGGCATCCTTAACGCTGCTGGCAGAAGCGCTCGTCATCTGGGCCCTGGGCATTTGGGTTTAATACTGACTGCTTCGTGCCCAGTTCTCACCACTTGCGTCAGCTCGGCATGGGTAGGCCATTGACTTACAGTATCTGGAGCTCTCCCGCGTTTGACCACACCATGTGGACGGCAGCGTTAATCCATTCCGTTAAGTGTGTGCGTTTGGTTAGGTGCCCCTTGTGTCAGTCACCTAGTGTTCGGCAACCTTTGTGGATGCCAACCGTTCTAGTTCGTCCCCAACATATATGCTACTGTCCACCCCTGTGTCCAAAGTCACGAGAGACATGCTGCCAAAAGTTCCCCTTGCTTTTGCCAAAATCGCGTACCCAAGTCAACCAACTCTGCCTGAGCATATGGTCGATATGTCATGAACTCACAATGGGGCCCCTTGATGATGCCCTCCTGCCTCCGTCCTTGGCCTTAGGTGCTCATGCTTCACTTTCTGCTGCACAGTGGGCCTCGCTGCCAAGCAGGGACCCACAGGCTCATAACGTTCATCATCACAGTCACTTACAGCCTCGCTGTCAGAGATGCTGGATTCCCCAGGGCCACAGGGTTCTTGCTCTAACACCAATATACGCTGCTCCAGTTCTTATAAGTCTCTTTACATTGTACACTGTACTGCATCACATAGGGCAAGATCTATATTCACTATCGGAGCAGTCAGGAAAATCCACCCCACAGTGCCAGCTGCAGTCCATAGCACCTTATTCAGCAGATAGGAACTCAAGGTCTGCATGCTTTTTTAATGCTATCTGGGGAACTGTCCATCACCTCCCAGTCTTCCATAGGAGCTCATGCTGAGAGGATCGCGGCCACACCGTACCACATGCTATATGGTGGTCACTGGTTTCCTCCATCCAGTGGAGCCTCACATTCCCCTACCTGCTGGGTATCCTGCAGACAGGGATCAAGACCATCCCCATGGAAGGAAGATATAAGCATCTGAATGCAGAGTTCCAAAGAATAGCAAGAAAAGATAAGAAAGCCTTCCTCAGTGATCAATGCAAAGAAATAGAGGATAACAACAGAATGGGGAAGACTAGAGAACTCTTCAAGAAAATTAGAAATACCAAAGGGAACATTTCATGCAAAGATGGGCTTGATAAAGGACAGAAATGGTATGGACCTAACAGAAGCAGAAGATATTAAGAAGAGGTGGCAAGAATACACAGAAGAGCTGTACAAAAACGATCTTCATGACCAAGATAATCATGATGGTATGATCACCTACCTAGAGCCAGACATCCTGGAATGTGAAGTCAAGTGGGCCTTAGAAAGCATCACTACGAACAAAGCTAGTGGAGGGGATGGAATTTCAGTTGAGCTATTTCGAATCCTGAAAGATGATGCTGTGAAAGTGCTGCACTCAGTATGCCAGCACATTTGGAAAACTCAGCAGTGGCCACAGGACTGGAAAAGCTCACTTTTCATTCCAATCCCAAAGAAAGGCAATGCCAANCAATACTTGGCAGTGACAATTTTTGCCAAATGTTATTTTCTTACTCAACCTCAATACAATAATCAAAAGTAGGAAATTAACACTAATATAATAGTATGGTGTTAATCCAGAGTCCTCATTCAAGGTTTTTCCAGCATGTTTTTAATAGCAAAACATGCTAGTCTAGGATCACGTGTTTTATTTAGCTTTCATCTCTCTTCTCTTTGAGTATGGAAAAGTTCTTCCGTCTCTCCTTGATTTCCATGGCCTTGATCCTTTTGAGTATTGCAGGCCAGTTGTTTTTCTACAGGGCTTCAGATTTTGTTTTCCTGATATTTCCTCATGTTTATATTCAGGTCATGCATTTTTGGCAGGACTATCAGAGAAATAATGTTGCTCTTCTCATTGCATCCTGTCAAGTGGTAAATTATATCAATTTGTGCCATTACTGAAAATGTTCACTTTAACCAATTTACTAAGATTACTCCTCTGTAAAATTACTTTCCCCTTTGTAATAAATAATTTATCTATGGGGAGACACTATGCAATATCCTGTTTAGTTTTAACACCCTTCAGTGATTTCTGCCAGCATCAATTATTAGTGTGATGGTAAATGATGATTTTCTTTTTCCATCATTCCCTCTACATTAAATGCAGCTCTACTGCAAGAAAGAGCTGTGTCTTCTCCCCTATTTACTTATTTTTTGCATCATTCATTTATATGTTCATAGAGTCATACTCATTTTTATTTATACATCCATTGTTATGTTCAGTCCCTAAGTCGTGTCCTATTCTTTGTGACCCTGTGGATGCCAGCAGGCCAGGCTTCTTTGTCCTTCACTATCTCCTGGGATTTGCTCAAGTTCATGTCCATTGAGTTTGTGATGCCATCCAACCATCTCATCCTCTGTTACCCCCTTCTCCTCTTCCCTCAATCTTTGCTAGCATCAGGGGCTTTTCCAATGAGTCAGCTCTTCATGTCAGGTAGTCAGAGTATTGGAGGTTCGGCATCAGTCCTTCCAATGAATATTCAAGGTTGACTTCCTTTAGGAGTGACTGGTTTGATCTCCTTGCTATCCAAGGGACTCTCAAGAGTCTTCTCCAGCACCGCAGTTCAAAAGCATCAATTCTTCAGCGCTCAGCCTTCTTTCTGTCCAACTCTCACATCCATACATGATCACAGGAAAAACCATACCTTTGACTATACAGAACTTCGTCGGCAAAGTGATGTCTCTGCTTTTTAATACACTGTCTAGATTTGTCATAGCTTTTCTTCCAAGAAGCAAGCGTCTTAATTTCATGACTGCGGTCACTATCAGCAGTGATCCTGGAGCCCAAGAAGATAAAATCTGCCACTGTTCTTACTTTTTCCCATTCTATTTGCCACAAAGTGATGGGATGCCATGATCTTAGTTTTTTTGAATGTTGAGTTTTAAGCTAGCTTTTTCACTCTCCTCTTTCGCCCTCATCAGGAGGGTCTTTAGTTCCTCACATACAGTTCACATACTGTTGAAGCCTATAGCTTGAAGGATTTTGAGGATTACCTTGCTAGTTCACTTTCTGCCATTAGAGTGGTATCATCTGTATATCTGAGGTTGTTGATATTTCTCCTGGCAATCTTTATTCCAGATTGTGATTCATCCAGCCCAGTATTTTGCATGATGTACTCTGCATATAAGTGAAATAAGCAGGGTGACAATATACAGCCTTGACATACTCCTTTCTCAATTTTGAACTAGTCTGTTGTTTCATGCCCAGTTCAAACTGTTGCTTCTTGACCTGCATACAGGTTTCTGAGGAGGCAGGTAAAGGGATCTGGTATTCCCATCTCTTGAAGAATCTTCCAGAGTTTGTTGTGGTTCACACAGTCAAAGTCTTGAGCATAGTCAATAAAGCAGAAATAGATGTATTTTTGGAATTCCATGGCTTTTTCTATTATCCAACTTATGTTGGCAATTTGATCTCTGGTTCCTCTGCCTTTTCTAAATCCAGCTTGAACATACGGAAGTTCTCAGTTCACGTACTGTTGAAGCCTATAGCTTGAAGGATTTTGAGGATTACCTTGCTAGCATGTGAGATGAGTGCAATTGTTGGTAGTTTAACATTCTTTGGCATTGCCTTTCTTTGGGATTGGAATGAAAACTGATCTTTTACAATCCTGTGGCCATTGCTGAATTTTCCAAATTTGCTTCTCTGAGTGAAGCATTTTAATAGCATCATCTTTTAGGATTTTAAACAGCTCAACTGGAATTTCATCACCTCCACTAGCTTTGTTCATACTGATGCTTCCTAAGGCCCACTTGACTTCATACTCCAGGATGTCTGGCCTAGGTAAGTGACTACACCATCATGGTTATCAGGGTCATTGAGACCTTTTTTGTATAGTTCTGTGTATTTTTACCACCTCTTCTTAATCTCTTCTGCTTCTGTTAGGTCCTTGCTGTTTCTGTCCTTTACTGTGCCAATCTTTGCATGAAATGGTCCCTTGGTGTCTCCAGTTTTCTTGGAGAGATCTCTAGTCTTTCCCATTACATTGTTTTCTATTTCTTTGCATTGTTCATTTAAGAAGCCTTCTCTAGAACTCTGCATTCAGCTGTTTTGTTGTTCCCATTGTCTCAGATTTGACCATTAGGAGTCCCTTCTAGTTGGTGTCTGTGTTCTTTCAGCATCTCTTTTAAAGGAACTTACTGTTACAATAATATGTCTCAGGTTCATCATCTACTCCCCCTGCCCCCAATCCCCTGCACTTGGCTGTCAGAAACTTGAGTCTCTCCTAACTCTGTGTGATCGCTAAGAAGTATTCAGCTTATAGCTCCCTGGCAGATACTCTTTGGCTGGCTTTGTAAATTTCCTCTATGCATACCTTGTCAGTCTGGTTACTCCAAGAAGCAGATGCCAAGAAGAGGATGTGACATGAAAGAGATTTATGGAAGTAAATACCCATAAGGAAAAATGGGATGACAGCCAGGGGTAGCTAAGGGAGTCATAAGACTGCAAGGCAGTGCTGAGACTTATGAAGGAGAGAGGGATGAAATTAAGATTGAGTGGAAAACATTTACACTGCACTGTATCTCTAAGGAAGTTGGGGAAGGATGATAGAGCCTGATATATTTGACTTGCCACCAATTAGCCAGTTAGTCTCCTCAGGGAATGATGCCATATCAGAGGCTCAGCATCAGTCTCTTCACTGTAGTTCTCAGTATATAAGACTTGCACTTCTTTTCACCAGGGTATTCCTAGTGAACTTGTGTCTCTTGGGCCGTCCCATGGAACATTATTCTCTGGTTGTCTCCTCGTCTTAATATAATGCATTTATTCTATTCTCTATCCTATTTCTCTCTTCCTTTCTCACTTTAAGGGCAATTCAGGCACTTCTGCTTCCCTGGGTGTTGGTCATAGTTATTCCCAGGCCTTTAAGAGCAAACACAGCATTGTGCTTCCGACATTCCATAAGGTCCTTGCTAGAGTGTTAAATCTCATGTCCTGACAGGTTTCCCCCAAGTCAGTGAACTCTTGCTTATCTAGGCATAAATTCCAGTCTCCTTGATTAAATACCCCAAATCTAATGCCAGGGAGATTTTCCTGAGTCTTCCCAGTAAGCTAGCTAATTCTTGTAATTCTTTTGGTGTAAGTTAATTTGCACTCCCTGCAGCTGGAGCTCTAGGAGGTACATTTTCATGATTGCCACACTTTCTCTGATTACTACTCAGCCAGATATTGGGGCGGAATCCATGTGGATTTCTAAGTTCCTTCTCTACATAGTCTTTCCTTCTCTAGTATTCTGCCTTACCAACTCTAGCCATCTTGACCTCCCTAAGCTTATATCCCCACCTCATAAACTCATCAAATGTGCCAGTCTCTTGCTGAATCACCACCTCCCTGTTCAGTGATCCAGAAATTGTAGAAAGCCTGTGTGATCACAATGATTGTTTCAATGTTTTTTCTTCTCTCAAAGTCCCGGACTGCCTGTTGCCCAGGGTCCAAGACAGTTGTTTCATGTTTTCTTCTATTATCTTAGAAATTGACAGCAATAAAGCAAAATCCTAGACTTGTCAGAGATTAATACAGATTGCTACTATCACTATTTCTCTGATAGTGCTAACTGTAAGGAAAGCTGGGAAAACTAGTTTTTATTTCTGGCATTCATGTGCTCAAACTGAAACCTGAGAAAAACTTCAACTAAACACTCCTAAAAGCACGTGGAACTGTGAGTGTTCTGAAATGTTAAGGAAGAACTGCAACATGACATCACTAACTACCATCCCAAAGCTTCTTCTGACAAGCTTGGTCTGTGACATCCATGTCTCAGATTCTTACTGATCAGTTTTGACATCATCCGTTGATTCTTCAGCAAGTCTCCAAACTACCAAGGTCATTTTGAATTTAAATGATTTATTCCACACATATCAAGGTACATAATTATATGAAGGTACTGGGGATAGGGTGTTAAGGTACAAAGATATAAATCAAGAGGTAACTAGCATTATAAAGCAGGATGTGAAACATATAAATTGTTTACACATATGGTATAAGCAATAAAAATGGAAGTCTATTCTTCAAGATGATAAGTATATCAGGGTGCTTCCTATCACTGGAATGGTATCCTGTGTTCCTTCTTCCAAATGAAGGGAGATGAGTGCCACACAGCAGCAACCTGCTGAGCTAACACTTGTAAACCCTTCCGCTTATAACAGCTCCATTTGGCCAAAGGACTAGAACCAGGATTCCTAATCATCATATGAGCATCTACTCAATAGACTTCAAAACCTGACCTGGTTGACTGCCAGTTCAGCTGCCACTGCCTCTGCCTTTCCCGCTTCTCAGTGACTTCTGGTGGCCACAGAACCAAGCAGTAGGAACCCTATCCACAGAGGCGTATATGCCAAGAAGTCAGTAAAGTCCTCTCCCTTGTATAGGTGCCTTCCAAGGCCATGAGAACAGCCCTAACAATTTCATAATTGCAAATTTGTATTGTTTTTTTCCCCAGAGGGGCCTTCAAATTTTAAAGCTTCAGGCTTCATAAAACCTTCATCTCCTTATATTATCGAGTAACTCATCTACTCAGCACCCTACAACAGCCACATTTGTGACATCAGCTTACCTACCCCCACATTGCACAAAGACTCTGAGAAAATCCAATGTCGGCTCAAAGGAGAAACTAGAAACTGCAGGTCTTGACTTGGTTTTCCCAGGACAGAACAGAACTACAACACCCCAGGTGGCTCAGTGGTAAAGAATCTGCCTGCCAATGCAGATTCCTGGGTCAGGAAGATCCCCTGGAGAAGGAAATAACAATTCATCCCAGTACTCATCCCAGTATTCTTGCCTGGGAAATCCCATGGACAGAGGAGCCTGGCAGGCTACAGTCCACTGGGTCTCAGAAGAGTCAGACACGACTTAGAGACTAAACAATGATACTAATATCTCCCCTGACACGGCACAACTAAAAAAAGTGCAGCTGAATCAGCAGAGACTGACTCTTCCTAACTTCAAAAGGAGATCTGTTCCACAATTCTCTTTTAAAACTTGAAATGCCATGTTTATTCTTGTATTTAGTGTAACATTTTATAGCACTCCACTCCAGTATTCTTGCCTGGAAAATCCCAAGGACAGAGGAGCCTGGTAGGCTACAGTCCATGGGGTTGCAAAGAGTTGGACATGACTGAGTAACTTCCCTTTCACNCGCATTGAATCTGTAGATTGCTTTGGACAAAGTATAGTTTTATATGACTTGGATTTTTAAAGAAGAAACATATTTTAATATTTTTCTTACTTCTCAGTTATAAATGATAAGAATGCTAATAGTTTAAAGTCAGGAAGGTTGATCCTCCAGCTCCATTTTTCTTTCTCAAGATTGCTTTGGCTCTTTGGGGTCTTTTGTGTTTCTACACAAATTGTGAAATTTTTTGTTCTAGTTCTGTGAAAAATACCATTGGTAGTTTGTTAGGGATTGCACTGAATCTTTAAATTGCTTTGGGTAGCACAGTCATTTTCACAATATTGATTCTTCCAATCCAAGAGCACGGTCTATTTCTCTGTGTTGTCTTTCATTTCTATCTTCTGTGCCTGTGGTAGTAGGTGGCCCTCAGGTGTCTATTCCCTGCACAGACAGGAAGGGGCAAAAGTAGCAGCTTACAAGGCTCACTTGCACAGTTGGGCTGGGGAGAGGAAGGGAGGTGGCAGACACAGTTAGGGTGTGTGGGGAGTGCCCACTGCGGCTGAGACCTGCAGGAAGTTGCCACAGTTTGAGACAGGTCGTGCGCTTCCCCAGGAGAGTTGGCCCTGGGTTGTGGGTCCCTCAACAGAGCAGAGCCATTAACAATAAAATAAACCTTAACCAACACCCAAGTATGAAAACAATTTTTAACACAGCACAGGCATGCCTTTACAGAAAGATTCAATAAAACCAAAGGAACTAAGCAATCAGAGATCCTTCCTATTTACCAAAACATTATGTATAATGTTTTATAAAATATTTTTATTTTGTGGGTTTTTTTCAAATATTTTGTGGATAGTGTCATTTAATCCAGAAAAGTTTTCAGGAAATCTATTTATTGTTTGCTTCATTGATTGCGCCTTGGTGTCAGATCTAAGAAACCACTGAAACAGACAAGGTCATGAAGATATGTGTTTCCTCATGGATTTGGAAACAATTTCCAGTATAAGATTGAGTAAGAGTGGTTTAAGGCACCATCTTGACCTTATTTTTTATCCCATGTGGGATGGTGCACAAGCACACGACAGGTTCTCCAGCAAAGGCAGAATCAAACCTAACAGCCGGCTTCTGGAACTCTGCTGTTAAGTGGCCTGGTACCAAGCAAGCAGTTGTTGAATAAATTCATAAATTTATCCTTCAAGAAAAAAATGTGCTCTGGAGATACAGCTACCAAAATGGAGAACTGAAACAAATATGGTAAGCAAACAGAAAACTTGGGAAGATTTTTTTAAAAAGTGAAACTTTGGGGGCTGCTAAAGGAAAGGTCTAGGACTTCCCTGGTGGCTCAGTGGTAAAGAATCAGCCTGCAGTGCAAGAGACCTGGGTTCGATCCCTGGGTCGGGAGGATCCCCTGGAAGAGGGCGTGGCAACTCACTCTAGCACTCTTGCCTAGAGAATCCCATGGACAGAAGAGTAGCCCTCTGGCAGGTGGCAGACCATAGCGTCGCACAGAATCAGACACCACTGAAGCAACTCAGCAGCAGCAGCAAAGGAAAGGTCTATTGCAACTGTTTCTTAAACTTCTCTGGCAAGAGCTGGCCATTCTCAAGGAAACTCTCCGAAACTCTCCCCTGAGGATTATTAGGTAACCAAGGAAACCATCCGTGATGATAAGCTCCAGGTTAGTGCTTGATCAAGTGGGGAGGTTTCCTGGAACTGAAAAAAGCCAAATCTACCTTCAGCTACAAGGGATAAGAGCAGAAGGCAAAGCCAAACGGGAGCAAGGTACATGTAGAAATGGATGGCGAGGCAAGAAGTTAAGGTTAAGAGCAAGAGAAAAGAGCCCAAGACTGCTTTTTGTGTTTTTAACAGGGTGGGAATATGTGACTCTTAGATTAGGTGCTGGCCTGGGTTAGCCTAGAATAAAGGATTTTGGTGATCCAGTTACTAGATCTGTCTGGGTTGCGGTGGGGGGAGCTGGTATTTGAAATGTATTGATGAATAAACACACTGAAAACTAAAATTCTTCACCAGTGTTCTAAGACTTCCTGCCTACGTCAGAACACCCTTAGATTTCTTATCTATTTATAGGAGTGTGGTCTCCTACAGTGCAAGGGCTGATGGTCTGCTTCTAGAAAAACAAGTTCTGTTTTTAAAATGGCACCATGAAGCTTGTTTCCTCTAAATTACATAGGCCTTGAATCCAGTCTCTTTCTGAGAGGAAGTACAGATTTTAGGAACATTTATATTTCCTCATAAAACTCATTGGTCACCCTAGCTACTGTCCTGAAATGCCTTATAATATCCTGACAGGCAGACAAATAAAACTCATGCTATGAGAAGCCAAGTGAGTGTTCTTGTTATGCCCACAACAGAAGTGTTAACAGCGTGGACTTCAGGGTGGGCCGTCAGTTTCATTATCAAGGGCATGATCATCATCATCCTCCCTATGGTTGTTGCCATCATCATTATCTGCCCACATAACAGCATTTCTTCACAGGTGATAGCCTTTTTTGTGTAAGTATAGTGTCTGAATGCATTAACCTGTGAAAATCTGGAGCCTTTGTGTGGATGGGGACAGTTGATGGTCTCCATTTCAGAACAGTCTCTATGTAGAGTTTGAAATTCATGGAATACCTTACAGGGAAAACACTAGTTTAGACAAAGTTCATGCACATTATAAAACAAATTAAAATTCTACAGCAGGGGTCTAGGCAATTAGCCCATTGTCTTATTTAGCAAGATGAGGCTCAGAGAGTCTGGATGTTTTTTTCTGAGGGCACTCAGCTTACTACGTGAAAGGGAGGAACTTGAACACAGATGAACCTTCAAATCCTTGTGTTCTACTGTGAGTATAGACTCTACAGGCTAATTCATGTGGCTGGAAGGTTAAGTTGAGTGAGGAATATTTTGGATACGATATCAGAATGAAGATAAAAATATTCATTACACAAAGTTTATGTGGTTTTCATGCAGGCATTTAGCAAGCTCGCTGCTGGCCACATAGGCATTCTGGAAACACAGGCTGTGTGATATCTGGAGAAAAGCTCTAACTGAAGGACACACATGAATGGACTGGTGCCCAGCTGGAAGTTTTCAGGTGCCAGATGAAGGCCTTGAACTTCAGTTCTGTTCTGTTGGACATCTTGAAAGATGATGCAGTGGTCAGATTTAAGATCCAAAAGAAAAGGTGTGGAAAAGCCTTGAGCAAAGTAAAGTTTAGTAAAGATCAATGCAAGGATCTTCTCTTGGGTCTAAAAGCACAGTATGGTTAGAAGATATGTTTGTAAGCAGCTCTTACAAAAAAAGCACCACGTAACAGAGACATTGTTTCACAGGATAGAGCACACTGAAGGCACTGGGTGTCATCTGGACAAACCCTAAAAAAGAAGAAGTTAAATAAACTGAAGGGTATTGAAGGAAGAGTGGGCAGGAGGGTGGAGAAACTCAAAGCCACCTCAGACGAGTATTGTTTTAACAGAACACAGCTCCAGGCATTGAGAAGACAGACTAGACTAGTCTAATGTCATCAGTATTTATAGCACTGTCATACAGAAAAGGGATTAAGCTTTTTCTCTGTGGTATAAGGGGAATTGAACATGTGGGTAGATGGTATAGTGAGACAGTTAAGCTTGTGAGTAATGAACTTTAAATGTCAGAGCTGTCAATGAACAACAAGAGTCTAGATGATTACTTGGAAGATGTTTCTAGTATCAGTGCATATCTTCAAACACTGAAATTCTCTGCTTCATAGATCCTTCCCCTGCTCTTTAGATACTTGACATTTTATCATCAGCCTCATTTTTTAAGGGGATCCCAATATTGGAAATCATTCTTTTTATGTGATTAAGATGATTTATGAAAATTTGCAGCAGAGCTTAACTAGAGTTTACTTTGCATACTGATGTAACAGGTAAGAGCTGGAAGCTAACAAATGCCACATGCAACTTTTTTCTTGGTGACGAGGTAAAAGTTGCTCAGTCATGTCCAACTCTCTGTGACCCCATGGACTGTATAGTCCATGGAGTTCTCCAGGCCAGAATACTGGAGTGGGTAGCCTTTCCCTCCTCCAGGGAATCTTCCCAACCCAGGGATCGAACGCAGGTCTCCCACACTGCAGGTGGATTCTTTACCAGCTGAGCCACAAAGGAATGAGCTTTAAACATGGATTTGGAACTAACTGTTCTGATATTTATTTCAGTGGGGATGAAGAACTGATAACACATATTTCAAAAAAAAAAAAAAAGGAAAGAGAGAGAGAAACATTTTCAATATTTCCCACTAAAGCATGATGTTTGCTATAAGATGCTGTAAACATTTTTCTATTTTTAGTTTGTAGGTTTTATTTTTTAAAATCATAGAGAGATGTTGAATTTTACTGAATGATTTTTCTGCCTCTATTTAAGATGATTATGATTCTTTAGTCTGTTTATTTGGTAAATTGCTTTTGTAGATTTTCGCATGTTATATCATTTTGTTCTCCTGGAATAATTGTCCCCTGGCCATAATGTATTATCATTTTTATATATCACTGGATTTGTTAGTATTTTGAGAGTTTTGTTCTCTATAAATAAGAAAGTAGTTTCCCTTATGCCCTTTAGTGTAATGTTCTTACCAATATTTGCTACCAAAGTAATGATGACCTCAAAAGATGACTTGGGAAGTTTTTCCTCTTTTTCTGTCTCTGGAATAGTATATGTAAGATTGATTTCATTTCTAAATGTTTGGAGGAATTCACTAGTAAAACTACCAGGCTTGGAAAATTTTTTTCAAAGCATTTTAGTTACAGATTCAATTTCTTTACTACATATTAAACTGTTTGTATTTTATCTTTCTTCTTGTGGCATTTCGGCAGTTTTGGAAAATTATGACATTTTAAACCTTTTAATTATTTTATTGAAATTATTACCCTGAAACTGTTATGACAGTCTGTTTTCATTTTCTTAACTGTGGGATCTATACTTAAATCTCTCCTTTGAAAAAATTCATTCTTGATATTGGTGTTTTATGCCCTCTTTACTTTCTTCTTGACCTGTTTTTCAGGGATTTATCAGATTTTAAAACCAACTTTTTAAAAAAATTCAACTTTTAGATTGATTTCCTCTAGTGCATGTTTGTTTTATATTTTAGTGACTTTTGTTTTTATTTTTATTATTTGTTTCCATTTGCTCTCCGTAGATTTATTTTTTTTAACTCATGGAGCTGGATGCTTAGAGAATTCATTTTCAGCTTCATTCCTACTATAAGCATTTGAGTATGGTGTTAGTTGTGTTCTGAAATATTTGACAAGTTTAGTTTTAATTACCAAAGAAAAATTTGCTGATTTTCATTGTATTCATTATTTTAGCTTTGAATTATTTAAAAGTACTTATATCAAGTAATTTTCAAACATGAGATTTTAATATTACTTTCTTTTTTATTGATTTCTAACCTAATTGTACTATTGTCAGAAAATGTACTCTGCATAATTTTAGTTTTTAGATCTTTGTTGAGATTTATCTTATACCTATCACTTAGCTAATTGATATTTGATATGAATTTTGCTTTTGCTGGGTATAGAGTATGTAAATTAGGTCATTTATTGATGGCATTGTTAAAAATCTGTTATATTCACATGGAATTTCTGTCTTCTTGGTCTATCAATTACTAAGAGGTAGCTGTTAAAATCTCCCTGTGATAATGGGTTTGTCCATTTTCCTTTTAGTTGTGTCATATTTCCTTTAGTTGTGTCATTATATATTTAGAAACTGCAATATTAAGTGCAATAAATTTAGAATTGTAATATTTTAGAAAGATTGTGCCATTTGTTATACTGAAATTCTTATTGTTTATTGCCAATAATGTCTCTTACCTGATTATTTAACTTCTCTATGTATAAATATATAGCTATACTGAATTTCTTTAAAATATTTTTTCATTTTACATATATTTCATCTTTTATTTTAGATCTTTTTGTGTTGCTGCATTTTAGGTGTGTCTCTCTGAAGCAACATTGAGTTGCATGTGGTTTTTTCTTCTGATCAAAAAATTTTTGATTTTGACTGCTTACTTATTTACATATTAATGGTTTTAAAGTTACCTTCTTACCCTTCATTTCGTACTTGTCAACCCATTCTAGATGTCTTTTCCTTTGCTTTGAGCATTTTTTTGGATTAATATTTTTATCATTTCTTCTATATTATCTTGTTAATTATATATTCTATTGTTATTCTTTTAGTGGCTACCCCAGAGATTACAATGAGTATTCTAGACTGATTAAAATTTGAAACAAATTAGTGTTTTTACCACCACCAAGAAGATGCAGAAGGTGTTAGGACACTTTCATTGAATTTACCTTCTTCTCATGTTTTATTCCAATATTGTCATGTATTTTGGTTCTCAGACTTCCCAGGTGGCTCAGTTGTAGAGAATTCTCCTGCCCATGCAAGAGATGTGGGTTTGATCCCTGGGTCAGGAAGATTTTGTGTTGGGGAAGATGCCCTGGTAGAAGATGGCAACCCACTCCAGTATTCTTGCCTGGGAAATTCCATGGACAGAGGAGCCTGGCAGGGTACAGTCCATGGGGTTGTGAAGAGTCAGACAGGACCGAGCAACTGAGCCCATATTTTGTTTCCTCTGTATTTTGAAACTCACGAAGCATTATGATTACTGTTACCGCATATCTTTGACATTTATTTAGTTTACCCATATCCCCATATCTACTCCTTGTTTTGCGTCTTCCTTTCTACATGCAGTACTGACTTCCACCTTGGATACGCTTTCGCTCTTCATGAACAACTCCTGCTCGTTCCCTTAGCAGGTTATAAATGTCTGCAGGTCTTAAATTATCTCAATTTTGATTGATTTGGAAATGTTATATATTGCCTTCAGGATAATTAATATATTCATTAAATAAGGAGTTTTAAATTGGTAGTAATTTTCTTCCATGGTTTTGAAGGTGTGCTTTCCTTTCTTTTGGGCTTCATTGTAGGGAAGTTTATTTTTACTTTTAGTGTTGCTCTCTAAAAAATAATTTTTCCCTTCAAACTGATTTTAAGATTGTTTGATTTTGGTTTTGGTTGTTAGCAATTTTTCTAGATACTACTAGGTGCAACTTTTCTTCATTTCTGCCCTGCTTGAAGTACATAATGCTTCTGAAGTCTATGTGTTTTTTAAATTATTTAATATTTAAATTTATTACCTCTTTAAACATTGTTTCTGCCCAATTCTTTTCTCTCTTTCTTAGGACACCAGTTATGGGCATGTTAGAACATTTCTGTTTGTCTTTTACATTTAAAAAACACCTTTTCTTGTGTTTTTTTTCTGCTTCCCTGTTCTTCAACCTGATGTTTTCTATTGAACTAATTCTCATCTTCTGAGTCTAATTTTCTCTTAGTCCCTACCAGCTGGGTATTTAATTTTGGCTATCTTATCTTTTAATTTCAAATTTTCCATTTGATTTTAAGAGATAGATTCCAGTATAAAATATAAAATCCTCTGTATTTCACCTAGTTTCTCCTAGCTATTAATCACAGTTAAAGTCCCTGAATCCTTTATCTCCTTGCATATCTGTTTCTATTTTCAAGTTATTTCATGATTTTGGTTATTTAATCTTATCTTCTGACATGCCTATTAATATTTATAGAAATTTGGACATTGTGCATGAAAAATTTGAGAGCAAACTTGTTGATCTGGATGTAGATGTAGGCTGTTATAGTGGTGCTAAATTCCCTAAACTGCTCAATGATTATCTAATTACTGCACCTACTGATTTAGTACCTTGGGAGAAAGAAAAGGCAACCTGCTCCAGTATTCTTGCCTGGGAAATCCCATGGATAGAGGAGTCTGATGGGCTATAGTCCATGGGGTCACAAAAGAGTCTGACACAACTTAGCGACTAAATAACAACTAATTTAGTTGATTTAAATTGGACTTCAATCTTGTGATGGCACAGTATTTCTAGTTAATGCCTTCTCCTGAGATATAGCTGTGCAGGGGTTCCACCTGCAACCTAGGGTGACTATAAAGATACCACCTCCTCGGTAATTTCTAGGCTCTAATTTTACTCCCTAACCCAAGTATCTTTCACTTCTGAGCTTCCTAACTACCCCTTCTTGCTTGATTTTTCTGCTTCTGAGGAGTCAGTTACAAACAGGAGCACCTTGAGTAAAAAAGAGAATAAAAAATGAGGTTCAACTTTTGTATTTCTCTTCTCCTGGGGATTTGGTTTCTTCAGGTTCTCACTACCTGGCCAGCTTTCTGAAGTGTTGAAACCAATAAACTTATATTCTATCCATTTTTTTTAGGCTGTTCTCAGAGGGTGAGTTTATCTAAATCAGTCTTCTCTACCATTACTGAAAATGGAAATTCCTCCAGCATGAGTTATTTGGAAGCATATAACATTTTTATTCCTGTGACACAAATGGTGCACACCTGCTGAAGCTGAAGATTTTCCAGATGTAAAATATTTCCCTTGCAATCCAAAATCAGATGTATTTGTAACATTATGTTTGAAATGAGAAATATGAACAATAAGAAGAACTGAAAAATGTTTGCCTAGAATATTAGTGTTCCAACACTGCAAAGGACACCAGAAATTATATGAAATAACCAAACTCAAAATTCTAATTAGGGCCTTTAAAGTAGAGAAAACTCAGGGATGGTACAAGTTTGATGCTTCCATAATTTTTTTAAATAAATGTCAAATTAGAGTTTAAAAATTGGAGTGGTATTTGAAATATTGATATTTAATAAATTAGCATTTTAAATTCATAGATATCTATATACTATTATATGATTTACAAGATATAGTATTTATAAAATATTAATTTACAGGTTTGATACCATTGAGATTTATCTTATACCTATCACTTAGCTAATTGATATCTGATATGAATTTTGCTTTTGCTGGGTATAGAGTATGTAAATTAGGTCATTTATTGATGGCATTGTTAAAAATCTGTTATATTCACATGGAATTTCTGTCTTCTTGGTCTATCAATTACTAAGAGGTAGCTGTTAAAATCTCCCTGTGATAATGGGTTTGTCCATTTTCCTTTTAGTTGTGTCATATTTCCTTTAGTTGTGTCATTATATATTTAGAAACTGCAATATTAAGTGCAATAAATTTAGAATTGTAATATTTTAGAAAGATTGTGCCATTTGTTATACTGAAATTCTTATTGTTTATTGCCAATAATGTCTCTTACCTGATTATTTAACTTCTCTATGTATAAATATATAGCTATACTGAATTTCTTTAAAATATTTTTTCATTTTACATATATTTCATCTTTTATTTTAGATCTTTTTGTGTTGCTGCATTTTAGGTGTGTCTCTCTGAAGCAACATTGAGTTGCATGTGGTTTTTTCTTCTGATCAAAAAATTTTTGATTTTGACTGCTTACTTATTTACATATTAATGGTTTTAAAGTTACCTTCTTACCCTTCATTTCGTACTTGTCAACCCATTCTAGATGTCTTTTCCTTTGCTTTGAGCATTTTTTTGGATTAATATTTTTATCATTTCTTCTATATTATCTTGTTAATTATATATTCTATTGTTATTCTTTTAGTGGCTACCCCAGAGATTACAATGAGTATTCTAGACCTATTANGTTACCTTCTTACCCTTCATTTCGTACTTGTCAACCCATTCTAGATGTCTTTTCCTTTGCTTTGAGCATTTTTTTGGATTAATATTTTTATCATTTCTTCTATATTATCTTGTTAATTATATATTCTATTGTTATTCTTTTAGTGGCTACCCCAGAGATTACAATGAGTATTCTAGACTGATTAAAATTTGAAACAAATTAGTGTTTTTACCACCACCAAGAAGATGCAGAAGGTGTTAGGACACTTTCATTGAATTTACCTTCTTCTCATGTTTTATTCCAATATTGTCATGTATTTTGGTTCTCAGACTTCCCAGGTGGCTCAGTTGTAGAGAATTCTCCTGCCCATGCAAGAGATGTGGGTTTGATCCCTGGGTCAGGAAGATTTTGTGTTGGGGAAGATGCCCTGGTAGAAGATGGCAACCCACTCCAGTATTCTTGCCTGGGAAATTCCATGGACAGAGGAGCCTGGCAGGGTACAGTCCATGGGGTTGTGAAGAGTCAGACAGGACCAAGCAACTGAGCCCATATTTTGTTTCCTCTGTATTTTGAAACTCACGAAGCATTATGATTACCGTTACCGCATATCTTTGACATTTATTTAGTTTACCCATATCCCCATATCTACTCCTTGTTTTGCGTCTTCCTTTCTACATGCAGTACTGACTTCCACCTTGGATACGCTTTCGCTCTTCATGAACAACTCCTGCTCGTTCCCTTAGCAGGTTATAAATGTCTGCAGGTCTTAAATTATCTCAATTTTGATTGATTTGGAAATGTTATATATTGCCTTCAGGATAATTAATATATTCATTAAATAAGGAGTTTTAAATTGGTAGTAATTTTCTTCCATGGTTTTGAAGGTGTGCTTTCCTTTCTTTTGGGCTTCATTGTAGGGAAGTTTATTTTTACTTTTAGTGTTGCTCTCTAAAAAATAATTTTTCCCTTCAAACTGATTTTAAGATTGTTTGATTTTGGTTTTGGTTGTTAGCAATTTTTCTAGATACTACTAGGTGCAACTTTTCTTCATTTCTGCCCTGCTTGAAGTACATAATGCTTCTGAAGTCTATGTGTTTTTTAAATTATTTAATATTTAAATTTATTACCTCTTTAAACATTGTTTCTGCCCAATTCTTTTCTCTCTTTCTTAGGACACCAGTTATGGGCATGTTAGAACATTTCTGTTTGTCTTTTACATTTAAAAAACACCTTTTCTTGTGTTTTTTTTCTGCTTCCCTGTTCTTCAACCTGATGTTTTCTATTGAACTAATTCTCATCTTCTGAGTCTAATTTTCTCTTAGTCCCTACCAGCTGGGTATTTAATTTTGGCTATCTTATCTTTTAATTTCAAATTTTCCATTTGATTTTAAGAGATAGATTCCAGTATAAAATATAAAATCCTCTGTATTTCACCTAGTTTCTCCTAGCTATTAATCACAGTTAAAGTCCCTGAATCCTTTATCTCCTTGCATATCTGTTTCTATTTTCAAGTTATTTCATGATTTTGGTTATTTAATCTTATCTTCTGACATGCCTATTAATATTTATAGAAATTTGGACATTGTGCATGAAAAATTTGAGAGCAAACTTGTTGATCTGGATGTAGATGTAGGCTGTTATAGTGGTGCTAAATTCCCTAAACTGCTCAATGATTATCTAATTACTGCACCTACTGATTTAGTACCTTGGGAGAAAGAAAAGGCAACCTGCTCCAGTATTCTTGCCTGGGAAATCCCATGGATAGAGGAGTCTGATGGGCTATAGTCCATGGGGTCACAAAAGAGTCTGACACAACTTAGCGACTAAATAACAACTAATTTAGTTGATTTAAATTGGACTTCAATCTTGTGATGGCACAGTATTTCTAGTTAATGCCTTCTCCTGAGATATAGCTGTGCAGGGGTTCCACCTGCAACCTAGGGTGACTATAAAGATACCACCTCCTCGGTAATTTCTAGGCTCTAATTTTACTCCCTAACCCAAGTATCTTTCACTTCTGAGCTTCCTAACTACCCCTTCCTGCTTGATTTTTCTGCTTCTGAGGAGTCAGTTACAAACAGGAGCACCTTGAGTAAAAAAGAGAATAAAAAATGAGGTTCAACTTTTGTATTTCTCTTCTCCTGGGGATTTGGTTTCTTCAGGTTCTCACTACCTGGCCAGCTTTCTGAAGTGTTGAAACCAATAAACTTATATTCTATCCATTTTTTTTAGGCTGTTCTCAGAGGGTGAGTTTATCTAAATCAGTCTTCTCTACCATTACTGAAAATGGAAATTCCTCCAGCATGAGTTATTTGGAAGCATATAACATTTTTATTCCTGTGACACAAATGGTGCACACCTGCTGAAGCTGAAGATTTTCCAGATGTAAAATATTTCCCTTGCAATCCAAAATCAGATGTATTTGTAACATTATGTTTGAAATGAGAAATATGAACAATAAGAAGAACTGAAAAATGTTTGCCTAGAATATTAGTGTTCCAACACTGCAAAGGACACCAGAAATTATATGAAATAACCAAACTCAAAATTCTAATTAGGGCCTTTAAAGTAGAGAAAACTCAGGGATGGTACAAGTTTGATGCTTCCATAATTTTTTTAAATAAATGTCAAATTAGAGTTTAAAAATTGGAGTGGTATTTGAAATATTGATATTTAATAAATTAGCATTTTAAATTCATAGATATCTATATACTATTATATGATTTACAAGATATAGTATTTATAAAATATTAATTTACAGGTTTGATACCTGGTTCAGGAAGATCCCCTGGAGAAGGAAATAGCAATCCACTCCAGTATTCTTGCCTGGATAATTTCATGAACAGAGGAACCTGGCAGGCTATACAGTTTATGACATCACAAAGAGTTGAGCACAATTGAGAATGCACACACACACATAGTGAGGCATAAAATGACAGGCAAGTTCAAGCAGTTTGAGGAACTTATATACTTTCAATATTTGCAATATAGCTTTATGATTGTATGTATGGTTTCTTATGAGGATAATGTTAAGGGTCTAAAAAATGAGGCTGTGAACAGACACACTTCCTTCTTCTGGCACTTTAATAGACTATCGTACTAATATCCTCTTTCTTAACTCTAATTAAATGAGCTGAAGTTAGTCATATTGTAGTCAATATTATATACAATGACAGAGATAATCACTGAAATACATTATGAGAGCAGTAATCCCACAGCACAGAGTTCATCTCTTCTTTTCAGTTTTGATAATATCACTGTCTTCCCCCACTTCCCATTCTCTACAAAATTCAGTTTGAATATTTCTAAAAAATGGATTCTCATAGCAGTCCTAAAACCTTAAAAAATATTTGACAGTTGGCCTTCTTGTAATTTTGCAACTTGGTGTTCATCTTTAAGAGCTTGGTTTTTCAATACTAATGTGTCTGAAATGATCTTGAGGTTTTGTGGTTGCTGGTGATTCTCTGAAGAACTTAAAACACTAGCTTCCTTTTGTTTGGTGAACTGTCTAGGCTGTGTGAGTGCTTGAAGGCCAGGGAAATGTCCAAGCAGCCTTGTTATTAAAAAAGAATTATATTTGGAAGTCTGTCAGGTGGCCCAACTCTGCATATTTCCCTGAGAAATCTGTCTTATTCAGGTAAGTGCAAAAGATTTGAGCTGGGGGGCATGTATATGGAGGTTATGCACAAAGAGAGCATGCTGGACTTGCCAACGCTATTCTAATTCAGAATCTCTGCAAAGTCTTACTGTAAAAAATCAAGTTTATTTGCACTGACCACAACTCCTCATTTTAGAAAGAATTGATCTGTTCTTCTTGTGTAATACACATGATGTGGAGTGTGACATTCAATTTTTATTAGGGCTTAAATATGAACAAAAATGTTCTCAGAATGTGTCAGGAAAAAAAAAAAAGAATTCTGGCTAAAAACATCATATAATAAGTCTTTAAGGAATCTGGTATTGTTTTCAAATACTATTCAAATGTTTATCTCTGAAGCAGTTTTAGTATTTTTATTATGAAAATCTTTAAACTCTATCATTGGTAACATTGTCATATATACTTTGAAACCATTCTGGCAACCTTAACTGATAGAAGAAATCAGTAGTAATTAGGTGCTTTGAAATTTCTAAAAGAATAGCACATGTGATTTTGTAATAATAGTTATCATAATTCTTTGTATTTCATGTTTATAGTACTACATTACAGGAGAATCTGAAAATAACCTTAAAAATCACTTAATTAGAAGTTAACAATAGCATCTGTTCAAGTATTTTGCTTTAAGTAAATTCCTTCCATACCATTATTTGTTTACAAAAAGTATTACATTTCAAACATGTGGAATAGAAAACATTCAAAGTAAAAAAAAAAGTAACACACAATCTGATTTTGAGAGCTTAGTCTTGCTTCTTTAACAAATTTGTAAGGATTTTGGGTAGGTCACTAAGTTCTCTGGATTTCAACTTCCTGAAAAATGTCCAATTATTTACCTAAGAAATTGTTTATTAAGTACTCCAAATATACAATTTCTTGTTTTTTTTTAATTGGATTTAATTCAATCAATAAGTTAATCAATATTTTAATTATCAATAGGAGTAATGAGAGACCAATGGATGAGAAATCAAGTGGTATGAATCCTAGTCCTCTATTTTATAGTAACTGGCTGAGTGATTTGAAAAATATTTTCTAACCATTCGGTGGCAAGGATTGGCAAATTTTTTTCTATAGGGACTAGAAAGTGAATAATTTAGGTTCTGCAAGTCAATAGGAAAATTGAAGATAATGTACAGACTCTTAAATATTACAGACTCTTACTATTTGAATGGCAGGCTATAAAGAAGGAGAAATGTACCAGATCTGGCCTCAAAGCCATAATTTTCCAGTTCTGAGTCTTGAGAATGATTTTTAACAACTATAAAATGGAAGATATAGACTCAGTCATGTGACCTCAAAGGAGTTCATGAATGATACTTAAGGTAGTTCACCAATCCCCTAATATTGTACACAAAAATCTGAGTGTTTGTAAATATGTACTTTTTTAATGCTAAACAAACTTCCACAGATTTCCTTAAGAGCAGGAAATTATTCTTTTAGGATGTTTTTTTTTAAAATCTTTGTACTCTGGAATGGAACTTCCCAGGTGGCACAGTGGTAAAGAATCCACCTGCCAATGTAGGAAGCACAAGAGATGCAGGTTCGATCCCAGGGTGAAGAAGCTACCCAGGAGTAGTAAATGGTAACATACTCCAGTATTCTTACCCGGGAGGTCCCATGAACAGAGAAGCCTGGTGGGCTACAGTCCATGGAGTTGCTTGACAGGAGTCGGAACCACCTGAGTAACTGAGCACACATTCTGGAATGGTGTTTGTGCCATATTGAGTATTCAACATCTCTGGAATGAGTATATACATGAATGAAAGAATGAATGAATGGAAAGTTAAAAACACTATCATTGAGATTATGTAGCATAGATACTGAAAGCTTAGAGCCCCAAATGCTCTAAAAACAGTAGTTGCTAAATCCAAAGATTGCCTTTTCTTTCGAATCTGGATGTAACTGGGATTTCAAAATACTTGGTCAACTAAAGACTGCAGTTCCTGGAGATTATGTCATTTTTTAAAAAGAGTGAAGTTGGTTGAATTTAACGGACACATAACAGGTTTTCCCAGTAACCTAGCCTCTGGGATCAGGGAACTGGAGAATGAAGTTTTGTTAATGAATAGTGGCACTCTTGGCATCAGGCAAGAGACTGTACTGGCTGGAGCACTACACATAAACGGAAGGTTTTCCTGGGCAATTCAAAAATCAGACCTAACAGAATTTAGGACAGCACTCTGCTTCCTGACAGAGAAGTTCAGTCTGGCCTTCAGTGCCTAGTTAACTGATGACACCAAAATCTGAGCTCCGCTGGCTGGGGAGTCCCCACAGCTACCTGGAGTGGGAAATGGCTTGAGATCCAAACATACCTCTCTTCTCTCTTTATGAATAATTTCATTTTCTGAAAGAGCAATTCAATCTACAATAGCTGGTTTACAGTTCAATCATTTCCTTAGGGACATTTAAATTCTAATATTGAAATCAATGTAAGAAATGCTTACTGAAAAACCTACACAGCTTTGTATAATCTGGTACTATGCCTGAAACATCCTTATTCAAAGAGTGCACCCCACCTCCTCCCCTCCCTACATTCCCTTCACCTCAGAAACAGAAATTTGCAGTTTACTTTGTGGTATGTTTACATACTGCACCTGTGCAGTATCTGTGTATTTAAGGGTAACATGGTTAGATAGCATCACTGACTCAATGGACATGAGTTTGAACAAACCCCAGGAGATAGTGAAGGACAAGGAAGCCTGGCATGCCCAGTCCATGGGCTTGCAAAGAGTTGGATATGACTTAGCAATGGAACAACAGCAATAACTTGTTCAGCTATGCAGAGGTTGTGCTGGAGTCATATCCCTGGATTTGCTTAGGGGTTAAGATTAGTCCCAGACAGAGTCCAAAAACCAAAACCTTCATGCATGGAATCTCAAATATATAACTCATTTCTGTTCTTGGCCCAAGGTCTCACTTAAACTATGATAGGAAGCTCAATCTCCTCAAGAATTTCTGAGACCTGGTTTACACACTCTACAAATCCGAGACAGAGGGTGTCCCCCACTCTTACTGCCCTCAGGTCTGTCTGTGGGCCATCTCCCCACTTGTCTGCTCTGCTTTATTCCAACAGGTAGACAAGGCCCTTCCGATTCCCTCTCACACACAACTAACTTGAATCCATGACACCCTTTTTTGGGACAAACTCTTGCTGGGACCAGATAATCAGTATTTTAGGTGTTGTGGGCCATACAATCTCTGTTGTAACTACTTTATTCTCCAGTTGTACTGTAAAAAGAGTCAGTGAAGATATATAAGTAAATAAGCATTCCTGTGATCAGATAAAACTTTACACACATGGCTGGCCCAATGGGCAATAGTTTGCAGGCCCATGAACTATATTGAAGACTTGACAATAGCTTAAGAAATTACAATGTTTTAGACAGAAATGAACAACTCCAAACCTAGGGAGCACCTTCTTCCCAACAGCCATTCTCATTAGTCCTTGTTTGAGGCCATGCTGCTGGGGCCTACTTATAATCCCAGACAGAGATCTTTTCTCTTCCTTATCCTTACAACCACAAATCAAGTCACTTCCTTCCTGAATTAATAACCAGCTCAGTTCAGTTCAGTTCAGCCGATCAGTCGTGTCCGACTCTTTGCGACCGCATGAATCGCAGCACGCCAGGCCTCCCTGTCCATCAACAACTCCTGGAGTTCATTCAAACTCATGTGCATTGAGTTATTGATGCCATCCAGCCATCTCATCCTCTGTCGTCCCCTTCTCCTCCTGCCCCCAATCTGACCCAGCATCAGAGTCTTTTCCAATGAGTCAACTCTTTGCATGAGGTGGCCAAAGTATTGGAGTTTCAGCCTCAGCATCAGTCCTTCCAATGAACACCCAGGACTGATTTCTTTTAGGATGGACTCGTTGGATCTCCTTGCATTCCAAGGGACTCGCAAGACTCTTCTGCAGCACCACAGTTCAAAAGCATCAATTCTTCGGTGCTCAGCTTTCTTCACAGTCCAACTCTCACATCCATACATGACCACTGGGAAAACCATAGCCTTGACTAGATGGACCTTAGTCGGCAAAGTAATGACTCTGCTTTTTGATATGCTATCTAGGCTCGTCATAACTATCCTTCCAAGGAGTAAGTGTCTTTTAATTTCATGGCTGCAGTCACCATCTGCAGTGATTCTGGAGCCCCCAGAAATAAAGTCTGACACTGTTTCCACTGTTTCCCCATCTATTTGCCACAAAGTGATGGGACCGGATGCCATTATCTTCATTTTCTGAATGTTGAGCTTTAAGCCAACTTTTTCACTCTCCTCTTTCACTTTCATCAAGAGGCATTTTAATTCCTCTTCACTTTCTGCCATAAGGGTGGTATCATCTGCATATCTGAGGTTATTAATATTTCTCCCGGCAATCTTGATTCCAGCTTATGTTTCTTCCAGCCCAGCGTTTCTCATGATGTACTCTGCATATAAATTAAATAAGCAAGGTGACAATATACAGCCTTGACATACTCCTTTTCCCATTTGGAACCAGTCTGTTGTTCCATGTCCAGTTCTAACTGTTGCTTCCTGATCTGCATATAGGTTTCTCAAGAGGCAGGTCAGGTGGTCTGGTATTCCCATCTCTTTCAGAATTTTCCAAGTTTATTGTGATTCACACAGTCAAAGGCTTTGGCATAGTCAATAAAGCAGAAATAGATGTTTTTCTGGAACTTTCTTGCTTTTTTCATGATTCAGCAGATGTTGGCAATTTGATCTCTGGTTCCTCTGCCTTTTCTAAAACCAGCTTGAACATCTGGAAGTTCACGGTTCATGTATTGCTGAAGCCTGGCTTGGAGAATTTTGTGCATTACTTTACTAGCGTGTGAGATGAGTGCAATTGTGCGGTAGTTTGAGCATTCTTTGTCATTGCCTTTCTTTGGGATTGGAATAAAAACTGACCTTTTCCAGTCCTGTGGCCACTGCTGAGTTTTCCAAATTTGCTGACATATTGTGTGCAGCACTTTCATAGCATCATCCTTCAGGATTTGAAATAGCTCCACCAAAATTCCATCACCTCCACTAGCTTTGTTCATAGTGATGCTTCCTAAGGCCCACTTGACTNTCTTGCTTTTTTCATGATTCAGCAGATGTTGGCAATTTGATCTCTGGTTCCTCTGCCTTTTCTAAAACCAGCTTGAACATCTGGAAGTTCACATTTCACGTATTGCTGAAGCCTGGCTTGGAGAATTTTGAGCATTACTCTACTAGCATGTGAGATGAGTGCAATTGTGCAGTAGTTGAAGCATTCTTTGGCATTGCCTTTCTTTGGAATTGGAATGAAAACTGACCTTTTCCAGTCCTGTGGCCACTGCTGAGTTTTCCAAATTTGCTGGCATATTGAGTGCAGCACTTTCACAGCATCATCTTTCAGAATTTGAAATAGCTCCACTGGAATTCCATCACCTCCACTATGGTGACAAATATTTGGTGAGAATTATTAGCCAATATAGCCTGATTATTTTAAAGAGAGAAAGTAAGGAGCAAAGACAATTTTACAGGACTGATTCTGAAGCCTAGTTTTCTGTGTTGTAGACAAACTGGCAATTTCTTTTAATCTCATTAAATTCTATCAAATAAAAACATATTTTTCACAGTTCTTTGTGTTTTTTAATGATAGTTAAGTAGAGGATCCATTCCCTCTTCACTGATTTCTGCTGTTTTCAGGCTACATAAATCCTGCATTGATTACTTCTATGGCTTGATCCCCAATTGTGGAATTTTTTATTTTGCATAATAACTCTAGAAAAGGACCTTAGTTTTCTTTATGCATTGGATTCTAAATGCCAAAGCAGATTATCCCCCAGTGGTAGTTATTTCACATACATGACTACATTATTTTTTCAAGGATCTGCTGTGTTTCACCACTCAGCAGAATACATAATCCTTGCCACCCAATACAAAAACTTAATGAGTAAAGAATAAATTCCATTTTATCATTGATGACTTCTCACACTGAATATATGAAATTTAAGAGAAAGGTCAGTAAGAAAATATCTATCTCAAAAAAATAAAAAGACAATCACTATGTCTTTATAGAAAAGCATCATATGAAACAATTTCACTACAAAGTGAGTTATTTAAATAAGCCAGAAGGTTTATCCTCAGTAAAGAAAACACACACATACTCACAGCTCTTTGTTGTCATCAATTCTTAAACTGGAGTATCATTTGTGACTTTCCATGTTTTATAGATTAGTTAGATAATAAAAAAAGTCCTGCTCATCTCTTTCCAACTATTTCTTTTTAATCCTATCCCTGACTATAGTTAAACTAAATGAAAATAATACATTTGAAATTGGAAAGTTTTTATTAATTGATTTTTAATAAAGGCAATTTCTGGATGATACAAAATGGCTCCCCTGGTGGCTCAGACAGTAAAGATTCTGCCTGCAATGCAGAAGACCTGGGTGCTATCCCTGGGTTGGGGAGATCCCCTGGCTAAAGGAATGGCTACCCACTCCAGGATTTTTGCCTGAAAAATCCCATAGACAGAGGAGCCTGACAGGCTACAGTCCATGGGGTCACAAAGAGTCAGACACTAGTGAATGACCAACACACACACACACCAAATGGGTAGGCCTAAACTTCATCTCATCTCATCTCTCTGTCTTTCTCTCTCTCACACACACACATACACAGACACAGCCTGAGTCTATATATTTTGTCTAACTAAGACTAACCACCATATTTTCTCACTGGATTTTTTTTCCAGATGACAACTGAAATCTGAATTGTGTAGAATCAGCATTTACCAGTTAACTATATTCATTTTTATTTTGCAACTGACAGACCCCTGGAGTGAGGTTTGATGCATATTTAGAAGAGTGTACTAGTTTCTACTTTCTGCTTCTTGGAATTTTTTACTATAGGTTTTAAGGGTTCCAAGTGTTCAACATAGCCAAAGAAGGCCAGAATCCACCTAGGGATAATGCAACAGGGCCCTGATTTCAATTTTTTAGGACTCGGGGATTGAAGCTGTGATTGAAAGAATTAGCACTCTTAAACCATGCTTCTAGAGTTTCTTTAGTGACTAGAGAACTTCCTACTCTTACCAAACAGAAATTGCCCTTGCTCTTCAAAGGGACTCTGAGCTCCTGAATTGTAACCCTGGTCATCTTCTTTGGAAGGTAACATACCAGGCTTATTGGGAAATAATCATATCAGTCTGGTAGCAGAAGAAGCTGTCATTACTCACTATGCTAATAAAAATTATGATGACACCAAGACAGACTTCCTGGAAAACCTAATTATACAACAGCACTATAGCAGAAAGCAATTTGAAGGATAATGTTTATTGTCAAGCATCAGGCAATAAACAGTTTCAGCATGTGATTGAATGCTCCCAACATTTGATTACCATAAAGGCACCTTATTGTAAATATCCTCAACCCTGAATGGTATTGTATCCCAGGACACAAAAAAGAGCACACAATAAACTACATTTAAATCTTCTCTTCAATACATTCATGATCCAAGATTGAGTTCAATTTTCTCAACCCTAGCACACTAGTCACTTACTACCTATAAAAACTTAGGCAGATTGGTTTGAGTCTAAATTTCATTATCTATAAAATGAGGATAATAACAACTGTTTTTACCTAGAAGGCAATTTTATTTTTAGTATCAGATTAAAGAATTGATGAAAGGTATTTTGTAATAATACCATGATGAAATTACTTTATTTACAGGTAAGCATCATATCTTTGACTATGAACCCTCTTCTATAGAGGAGGTGGGAGAAAGGAGGCTTATTCCCACTCTTGACTGATAATTTTCAAGTTCATAACTGCCCGTGCAAATGAATAGAATGAGAATAATAATAATAATCAACAAATCAGGAAACACTGGCTCAGCACATAATCTGAAATAGCTTTATGGAAATAAAGAATATTACCAAGATATGGTCTCTATTCTTAAGAAGTTTGTAGTCTCTGGGGGAGGGCAGAAGGAATACATGCTCAACTTGTCATTCTTAAAGTGAGGTCTATGAACTCCTGGGGACCCCAAAAAACCTTTTAGGGGGATCTAAAAGATCAATACATTTTTCATTATAATACTAAGACATTATTTGCTTTTGTCACTTTTGACCTTTCATGAGTATACAGTAGACTTTTCCAGAGGTTACATGATGTATAATACAGATTGCATGCAGAAACATATATAAGAATCCAGCTGTGTTTTACTAAGCCAGATGTCAGAGGTTTTTTCCTTGCCTGGAGAATTCCATGGACAGAGGAGCCTAGTGAGCTCCTCTGTCCATGGGGTCACAAAGAGTCAGACACTACTGAGCACTAACACACACACACAGAGGGTTTTTTAAAATGTGAAACAATGACACTCTTCTCACTAACTTTATTTTGGAAAATGTTTTCATAAAAATATGTTATTTGTGTTAAGATGTAATGGGTTTGTTGTTATTTGAAATGAAACAGACATCTCTTAAAATTCCACTTTTATGGAGGACTCAACCTTTCTGACTTCAGACTATGCTACAAAGCTACAGTCATCAAGACAGTATGGTACTGACACAAAGATATAAATATAGATCAATGGAACAAAATGGAAAGTCCAGAGATAAATCTACACACCTATGGACACCTTATCTTTGATAAAGTAGGCAAAAACATATAATGGAGAAAAGACACTCTTCAACAAGTGGTGCTGGGGAAACTGGTCAACTACATGTAAAAGAATGAAACTAGAACACTTCCTAACACCACATACAAAAATAAACTCAAAATGGATTAAAGACCTAAATGTAAGACCAGAAACTATAAAGCTCTTAGAGAAAAACATAGGCAAAACACTCTCCGACATAAATCAGAGAAAGATCCTCTATGACCCACCTCAGAGTAATGAAAATAAAAACAAAAATTAAAAAATGAGATCTAATTAAATTTAAAAACTTTTGTACAACAAAAGAAACTATAAGCAGGGTGAAAAGACAGCCTTCAGAATGGGAGAAAATAACAGCAAATGAAACAACTGACAAAGAATTAATCTTCAAAATATACAAGCAACTCATGCAGCTCAAAACCAGAAAAACGAACAATCCAATCAAAAAGTGGGCAGAAGACCTAAACAGACATTTCTCCAAAGAAGACATATAGATGGCTAATAAACACATGAAAAGATGCTCAACATCACTCATTAGAGAAAACAAATCAATACCACAATGAGGTATCATCTCACACTGGTCAGAATGGCCATCATCAAAAAGTCTACAAACAATAAATGCTTAAGAGGGTGTGGCAAAAAGGGACCCTCTTACACTGTTGGTGGGAAAGCAGACTGGTACAGCCACTATGGAGAACAGTGTGGAGATTTCTTTAAAAGCTTGGAATAGAACTGCCATATGATCCAGCAGTCCCACTGTTGAGCATAATGGCTGAGGTGAAGGTGAGGTGAAGTCACAGTCGTGTCCGACTCTTTGCGACCCCATGGATTGTAACCTACTAGGCTTCTCCATCCATGGGATTCTCCAGGTAAGAATACTGGAGTGGATTGCCATTTCCTTCTCCAGGGGATCTTCCTGACCCAGGGATCGAACCCGGGTCTCCCGCATTGGAGGCAGACGCTTTAACCTCTGAGCCACCAGGGAAGCCCAGAATTGAGAGAGACACATGTACCCCAGTGTTCATTGCAACACTATTTACAATAGCTAGGACATGGAAGCTAGGACATGGCAAATATCCATTGCCAGATGAATGGATAAGGAAATTGTGGTACATATACACAATGGAATATTATTCAGATATAAAAAAAAGAATGCATTTGAGTCAGTTCTAATGAGGTAGATGAACCTAGAGCCTGTTATACAGAATGATATGTCAGAAAGAGAAAGAAAAAATATTGTATATTAATGCATATATATGGAATTTAGAAAGATGGTACCAATGCTCCTACATGCAGGGCAGCAAAAGAGACACAGACATACAGAACAGGCTTTTGGACTCAGTGAGAGAAGGTAATGGTGGGATAATTTGAGAGAATAGCATTAAAATATGTACATTACCATATGTAAAATAGACAACCAGTGCAAATTCAATGCATGAAGCAGGGTACCCAAAGCCAGTGCTCTGGGACAACCCAGAAGGAAAGGGTGGGGAGGGAGGTGGGAGGGGGGTTCAGGATGGGGGTACATATGTATACCTATGACTGATTCATGTTGATGTATGGCAAAACCCATCACAATATTGTAAAGTAATCATCCTGCAATTAAAATAAATAAATACATTTTTAAAATCCAGTTTTAATTCTAAATATGGTAAATATTAAAAGATTGAACCCACAGAAACAAATCTTTTTTATCACATTTTAAATTAATTTTTATTAGAGTATAGTTGATTTACAGTATTGTCAGTTTCTGCTTCACAGCAAAGTGAATCAGTCATACATATACACATATCCACTCTTTTTTAGATTCTTTTCCCATATAGGCCATTACAGAGTATTGAGTAGAGTTCCCTATGCTATACAGTTGGTCTGTATTAGTCATCTATTTTATATATAGCTGTGTATATGTCAATCCCAGTCTCCCAGTTTATCCCTCCCCTCACCTGTTTCCCTGCTGGTAAACATAAGTTTGTTTTCTACATCTGTGACTCTAATTCTTTTCTGTAAATAGGTTCATTTATAGCATGTGTTAAGATTATATATATAAGTGATATCATATGATTCTGTCTTTGTCTGAATTCACTCATTATGACACTCCCTAGGTCCACCCATGTCATTGTAAACGGCATTAGTTTGTTCTTTGTTATGAGTGAGTAATATTCAATTATATATATGCACCACATCAGCAATGCTTTTTTTGGGTGGAGGGGGCACTCTATAATGTTAAGACTTCCGAGGGGTCCTGAGAGTGAAATATTTGAGCACTACTGTGCTAAATAGTCTCTTGCCTGGAAAATCCCATGGACAGAGGAGCCTGGTGAGCTGCAGTCCATGGGGTTGCTGAGAGTTGGACATGACTCAGTGACTTCACTTTCACTTTTCACTTTCATGCAGTGGAGAAGGAAATGGCAACCCACTCCAGTGTTCTTGCCTGGAGAATCCCAGGGAGGGTGGAGCATGGTGGGCCGCAGTCTATTGGGTCGCACAGTGTAGGACAAGACTGAAGCGACTTAGCAGGAGCAGCAGCAGTGCTAAATAGTAACATTTAAGCGCTAATTTCTGTGCTAATTGTCGGAGTCCCTTAGGACATTGCCATTCAAAGTATGGCCCCTGGACCACAGCCTTGGCCTCACCCATAAGCTTATTATAATAAGAATTTCAAGTCATCTTTTAACAAGAGTCACCATCCTCCCAACGATTCATATGCACATTTAAAGTCTGAGGAGTATTGGGCTAGCTGCTGCTGCTAAGTCACTTCAGTTACGTCCAGCTCTGTGAGACGCCATAGACGTCAGCCCACCAGGCTTCCCCATCCCTGGGATTCTCCAGGCAAGAACACTGGAGTGGGTTGCCATTTCCTTCTCCAATGCATGAAAGTGAAGTCGTTCAGTCGTGTCCGACCCTCAGCGACTCCACGAACCGCATTCCAGGCTCCCCCGTCCATGGGATTTTCCAGGCAAGAGTAGTGGAGTGGGGTGCCATTGCATTCTCCTATAGGGCTAGATGACACAGGAAAAGTTTCAAAGAAGTGACTTTGCATAAACACAGGCAGAGGATTCAAGCTTTGCCCACTAGCCAGTATTCTAGACCACTGGTCTCAAATTCTGATCATCAGAACTCCTAGTGGGATTTTATAAAAATGTACAAGTTATTAATGAGAATTGGCATTTTTTGTGTGTATATGTGGAAGGGTCTTTGGCAATATTCATTCAAATAAAAATTCACATATCTTTTGATCAGAAAATTCTATTTCTAGGGATTTATACTATGTAGACACTTGTGTGTGCATGTGAAGTCACTTCAGTCATGTCCAACTCTTTTCACCCCTATGGACGTAGCCCACAGGCTCCTCTGTCCATGGGGATTCTTCAGGCAAGAATACTGGAGTGGGTTA
>SJYX01017497.1:65562-91174 GCA_006410675.1 Oreotragus oreotragus | reverse complement strand
GGATATGCTCAGATAACAAAGGTGAGAGACTATTTTTGTGGAACTACCAATTCAAAATAGTCTTTAATATTCTGTGTTCATCAACATTATAGGGGCTTAGTGTATAACTTTTTCTGGCCTTTCCAAACCTATTGATCCTATTCTAACTTTTGAAATTCTGGGCCTTTTGGTAGCAGCCAAAAAGGTGCTCTGTATTCAGATATGCATTCAAAGTAAAATGAGCAAAGAATTTGCATGAAATCTCACTGTGGAGAATGGGCCTAAGTCAGGAAAGGAACCTCAGATGTACTCAGCTTTATGAAAGCACTGTGTTCTTGAAAAGTTACATAGAAATTTATTTTCCTTAAGGACAAAATGACTTTGAAATAATATTCCTGGTTGATTTTCAATTGGTAATGCTGCCCATTACTCTGTTCCATGAGAGGAACTTACAGAGGATAAGACAGTCAGATGCTTTCCAGTTTAAAATTTCTCTGTAAAGAAATAGATAAATATGCTAAACAGGACTTGGTATTTAAGAAAATCTGCAACAAACATTTTCATAAAGTGATTAAACCTTCAGTGATCTCAGCCTCTCTTAATGTAAGGATACATGTAAAAGGTTAAAATCAGAGGTTCATGTTTATGTGACAAAAATAAATAGTAGTTATGTCTTTGCCAGATTAGGCCCCTTTTCCAGCAAGACCAATGCAGCCTGAAGAGGAAAAATACGTGTTGAAGCTTAATACTTATCAATCATGCTACCAAAATTGCCAGATATGTCATAGGTCTTTTGTTAAGAATAAAACTCTTTCAGTAACTTCCCTGGTGGTTCTGTGGTTAGGATTCCATGTTTTCACTCAAGGAGCACAAAATCGATCCCTAGATCCCTAGTCAGAGAACGAAGATCCCCACATGCCATGAGGCGTGGCCAAAAAAAAAAAAGAAGAAAACTTTACTCCTATATTTAGTAGTTTTGCTAAAGATAGATTTCCTAAAGTAAAAATTACAGGGTCAAAGACATCTTAAGGCTCTTGATCCATATATTGCAAAATTGTTCTCCAAAGAGGTTATATTAATATCAATTTCCACTGTCATTAGCAATCATGAGATCATCAGGGAGAACTCCCTTGACTATCAACAGTTTTCCAGATATGTGTGGTTCCCTCTTTCCCTTTAGTCTCTCAAGAACCAAGTGATCGTTGTTCTCTTCAGAACTTAACCTGGCTCCACTTTGTGTTCAGTGCCCTTCCCTTTCGGTCCATATTGAAAGATTAGGTTTTAAAATTGAACAGTAGTTGGTCTACAATGTTGTGTTAACTTCTGCTGTACAGCAAAGTGATTCAGTTATATGTTCGTGTGTGCCTGCTAAGTTGCTTCAGTATTGTTTGAGCCTTTACCGTACTATGGATTATAGCCTTTCAGGCTCCTCTGTCCATAGGATTCTCCAGGCAAGAACATGTCCTCCTCTAGGAGATCTTCCTGACCCAGGGATCGAACATGTGTCTCTATGTCTCCTGCATTGGCAGGTGGTTTCTTTACCACTATTGCCACCTGGGAAGCTCCTGATTCAGTTACACACACACACACACACACACACACACACACATATATATATATAAAACTGAATTCCAGTTATACATATATATTTCTATATGTATATATACATATTATTTTTCATATTCTTTTCTATTATGATTTATCTCAGGATATTGAATATAGTTCCCTGTGCTATATTATAGGACCTTGTTGTTTATTCATTCTAAATATAATAATTTGGGCTTCCCTGGTGGCTTAGTGGTAAAGAATCCACCTGCCAATGCAGGAGATGCGGGTTTGATCCTTGGGTCAGGAAGATCCCCTGGAAAAGGAAATGGCAACCCACTTCAGTATCCTTGCCTGGGAAACCCCATGGAGAGAGGAGCCTGACGGGCTACAGTCCCCAGGTGTCGCAAAAGAGCTGGACACAACTTAGAGAGCAAACGACAACAAAACATAGTAGTTCCATCTACCAACCCCAAGCTCTCAGTCCATCCCTCCCCCATGCTCTCTCCCCCTTGGCAACCACAAGTCCGTTCTCTACGTCTGTGAGTTTGAATGTTTTTTAAAGCCGTTCCTAGAAGAGGGGTTAGACACTTTGGGCTTGCCAATAATTCTCCCTTCCTTAATTCACTTTGCCTCCCAGGACTGATCGTACTCAAAAAGCCCAGGAGGTGTGCGGTCCTCCAAAGAAGGCAAAGAAGAAAGAAGCTTTGTTGGCTTAGTCAGTAGTCTCTGGGCTACTCTTTAAGTTGATCTTGTGGGGATGGCTCTTCGATTTAGAATCCTGCTGTGGCATATGCTGCTGCTGCTAAGTCACGTCAGTCGTGTCTGACTGTGCCACCCCATAGACGGTAGCCCACCTGGCTCCCCCATCCCTGGGATTCTCCAGGCAAGAATACTGGAGTGGGTTGCCATTTCCTTCTCCAAAGCATGAAAGTGAAAAGTGAAAGTGAAGTCGCTCAGTCATGTCTGACTTTTTGTGACCACATGGACTGCAGCACGCCAGGCTTCCCTGTCCATCACCAGTTCCCGGACCTTGCTCAAACTCAAGTCCATCGAGTTGGTGATGCCATCCAACAACCTTATCCTCTGTTGTCCCCTTCTCCTCCTGCAATATATATATATAAAACTGAATTCCAGTTATACATATATATTTCTATATGTATATATACATATTATTTTTCATATTCTTTTCTATTATGATTTATCTCAGGATATTGAATATAGTTCCCTGTGCTATATTATAGGACCTTGTTGTTTATTCATTCTAAATATAATAATTTGGGCTTCCCTGGTGGCTTAGTGGTAAAGAATCCACCTGCCAATGCAGGAGATGCGGGTTTGATCCTTGGGTCAGGAAGATCCCCTGGAAAAGGAAATGGCAACCCACTTCAGTATCCTTGCCTGGGAAACCCCATGGAGAGAGGAGCCTGACGGGCTACAGTCCCCAGGTGTCGCAAAAGAGCTGGACACAACTTAGAGAGCAAACGACAACAAAACATAGTAGTTCCATCTACCAACCCCAAGCTCTCAGTCCATCCCTCCCCCATGCTCTCTCCCCCTTGGCAACCACAAGTCCGTTCTCTACGTCTGTGAGTTTGAATGTTTTTTAAAGCCGTTCCTAGAAGAGGGGTTAGACACTTTGGGCTTGCCAATAATTCTCCCTTCCTTAATTCACTTTGCCTCCCAGGACTGATCGTACTCAAAAAGCCCAGGAGGTGTGCGGTCCTCCAAAGAAGGCAAAGAAGAAAGAAGCTTTGTTGGCTTAGTCAGTAGTCTCTGGGCTACTCTTTAAGTTGATCTTGTGGGGATGGCTCTTCGATTTAGAATCCTGCTGTGGCATATGCTGCTGCTGCTAAGTCACGTCAGTCGTGTCTGACTGTGCCACCCCATAGACGGTAGCCCACCTGGCTCCCCCATCCCTGGGATTCTCCAGGCAAGAATACTGGAGTGGGTTGCCATTTCCTTCTCCAAAGCATGAAAGTGAAAAGTGAAAGTGAAGTCGCTCAGTCATGTCTGACTTTTTGTGACCCCATGGACTGCAGCACGCCAGGCTTCCCTGTCCATCACCAGTTCCCGGACCTTGCTCAAACTCAAGTCCATCGAGTTGGTGATGCCATCCAACAATCTTATCCTCTGTTGTCCCCTTCTCCTCCTGCCTTCAATCTTTCCCAGCATCAGGGTCTTTTCCAAAGAGTCGGTTGTTCGCATGAGGTGACCAAAGTATTGGAGCTTCAGCTTCAGCATCAGTCCTTCCAATGAATATTCAGGACTGATTTCCTTTAGGACTGACTGGTTGGATCTCTTTGCAGTCCAAGGGACTCTCAAGATGAATGAATACTTACTATGAAATAGGCACTGTGTTGAATACTTAGTATATGTGAATTTTGTTTAAACTGTGGATTTTGATTCAATAAGTGGGGAGGGGCATTTCTAACATACTCCCAGGTGATGCTAAAGCTGCTGATCTGTGGACTACACTTAGTCCTCAAAACAAAAACGTTGTGCAGAGGAGGAAATTGAGCTAGGGAAAAGTCAATTTGCCCTATTGTTCTACAGTGGCAGAGTGAAGATTCGAACCCTATCTCATCCTTATAACCAAAACACTCTACTGCTCCTCATTTATACTTGGAAGAAGACAGTGCCTTTACACTTAGACAGTTTTCCATACTTCTCTGAAGGGTCAATTCACTGAACCTACAGGTGGTCTTCCTACAGTAGTTGTCACCAGGAAAGTCTGGGTAGGATTTGGTTGGTCTTTGTGTTGGCCTGTCCTGGATATAAACGGTCAGAAAACTTCATCTGTAGTTGATTAACAATCCAGACTGAGAAGTCAAGGAAGTGGTGGAGGTAGATTTTCCTCTCAAGTCGGGTATTGGCCTTTGGCAGAACCCCCGCTTGGAACCATGGCCTTGGGCAAAGTCCAGCTGGGCTAATATTCACTTAGGGGGAGAAAAAGCCCATTGGGTTCACCAGACTTGAAAGGCCAGCAAATGAATGCTGCCTGTATGGAAACCTGGCATGGTTTAGTTATCCACCTTAAAGTAACTTTTGATTTTCCTTCAATCTAAAGGAATTATGGCATCTCTCAGATTTAAGGGGAAAATAGCTAAAACAGATTTGAAAGAGAAAAAAATCATCTACATTAGCCAAGTGTTTCATAAGAGAAGGAGAGAAAAAAGTGTTAGTGCTGCAGGAGAACTTAGAGATCAACTATTTCTTTTTCTAATGAAAAAAATTTTAAATTGAAGTATAGTTAATTTACAGTGTTGTGTTAATGTCTAGTATACATCAAAATGATTCAGTTTGCATATATATATTCTTTTCCAGATTCTTTTCCATTATAGTTATTATAGAATATTGAATATGGTTCCTTGTGCTATACATTAGGTCCTTGTTATCTATTTTATATGTAGTAGTTTTTTATCTGCTAACCCTAAATTCCGAATTTATCCCTCCCACCCTCTTTTTCCCTTTTGGGAAACATAAACTTGTTTTCTATGTCCATGAGTCTGTTTCTGTTTTGTATCATTTTTTAAGATTCCACATATAAGTGATATCATATGCTATTTGTATATATGACTTACTTCACTCAATATGATAATCTCTAGGTCCATCCATGTTGCTGCAAATGGTATTATTTCAAGATCAACTATTTCAAATCCTTTCTATTGGACCAAAGGAAAAGGAGGCTAACAGATTGTCTAAGTTCTCACACACAGAGCTGGTTAAAGCAGAGCCCATGCTATAAACTCAGAATTCCTGACTCCAAATCTGGGGTTCTTTTTTGATTAGAGTTCTATGCAAAACTGATTTAATGATTCTACTACTTTTAAATCAATTGACTGTATTATCTTTTAGATATTTGACATACGTCCTCAATTTTTTGAATTGTGTAAATGTATCTTTATTCATTAGACGTATTACTTTTATTTATATTTTTGGCAATTTGATATTTTCCCACTTTTTAATGTCTTTCCTTGTCCCAGAGAGAATATGAGATGACTTGTAACAACAATATAATAAATAGGAAAAATACAAAGTACAAGCATTATGTGTTATAATAAAGTCAAAATTTGAACTCAGATTTCTTCACTTCCTAACTACATTAAAAAAAATAATAATAATGTGGTCCAAGAAACATCAGCCTCAGCCTCACATGGGAGCTTTTCAGAAATGTGCAATCTCAGACTCTACTTCAGAACTTCTGCATTAGAATCTGTGCTTTGACAATTTCTCCCAAGTGATTTGCATGCATAGCAAAGTTGGAGATGCACTGCTTTATAGCATGCCATAGTTTGTTGCTTAATGTGTCTCTAAATTTCCTCATGGCACATATGTACCACTATTTCTATAATTCCAATCATGAGATATAACAGGAGTATGTAGGTAAGGGATAGTTTTGTGTAGAGCATACCTTACCACTTTTGCAATCGTGAAGTAAGACGAATAAAACTGCTGCAAAACTATAGCTAAGTGCAAATGAGATTTATTGACACATTTCTACTTTTGTTTCATTATTAAGTCAAAGAAGATGAATTTTCCCCAAAATTTGCGAGATGAAAGGCAATTTAGTTAAGAGGACTTTGTATTTGTAAATATCTAATTACAAAAGCAATTTTCTCTCTTGTTTATAAGAAACTGGAATAATATGCCAGTTTATTCCTTTAGGTGGTATCTATCAAATAAGTGATCCCCAAAAACGTATTTCACTCTCTTAACGTCAATTCTCAGTTTTCCAATAGCCAATTATTTGGTAAGTAGTTTTTTTTTTTTTTTTCCTCTCTTTGTTAGCTCTTTTGTCAGAAGATAACCATGTGAAAAAAAGAAACCGAAGGATTTTGTCAAATATTTGTTAAGGGAAGTTGAAATCTTGTCCAAATAAATCTTGTCTTTTCTTTCAACCATGCTCCATTCTTGTAAGAATAAGAGGTTACTCTAACAATGCAGAGTTACTGTTGGATTAATTAACTCATACCATCATGCAATGGAGGCCAGTGTTGTGCATTCTATTCTTGTTAGACCAGGTAAGTTTATTGCTTTTCTCAACAGCCATATTCTATTTATCATGAAGAGATTGAATCTGGAAGTGTGGGTGAACAGGTGTAGATTCATCACATTACTGTATTCACAAGCTTTGTTTGTTGCATTGGTAGCATCATTCCGGTATATAGAGGATGGTATTTAGGATGTGTATGAGAGAGAGATCTTTCATAAGACTGTCCCATTAGTAACTTTGCTACATTTCCTGGTTTATAGTTAATGTTCTAAACACATAAATATCTTCTCTTTTTGATCTGGTGTAGAGACAAAAAGATAATGCTTACTACCAGAGTTTGGAAGAATAAAGTCACAGAACACTGAATAATAACTACCTCAAATATGAACCATTGTACAGCTTCTGGATGGTAAAGGCCTTTGTAAATGTACCCCTTCATAAGAACAACAAAAACACTGGCAAAATTATCAAAATTAACTTTTTCAAAATTAATTTTGGAGATTAACCAATATCTTTCAACAATCTGAGAATCATTTAAGACAAACTGCTGAATGTTGGTAGGAAAAATATTTTATGGTCTTATCATTAAATCTACTGCTCATCTCCCTTTTGCAGCTCTGCAGTCAGAATTTTCACAATATTCTATACAGTCCATGGAATTCTCCAGGCCAGAATACTGGGGTAGCCTTTCCCTCCTCCAGGTGATCTTCCCAACCCAGGGATCAAACTCAGGTCTCCTACATTGCATAGATTTGTTACCAGCTGAGCCACAAGGGAAGCCCAAGAATACTGGAGTGGGTAGCCTATCCCTTCTCCAGTGGATTTTCCCAATCCAGGAATCGAACCAGAGTCTCCTGCATTGCAGGTGGATTCTTTACCAACTGAGCCACAAGGGAAGCCCCTCACAAATATTCGTCCTTATGAAAATCAGCTCCCNAGCTGAGCCACAAGGGAAGCCCAAGAATACTGGAGTGGGTAGCCTATCCCTTCTCCAGTGGATTTTCCCAATCCAGGAATCGAACCAGAGTCTCCTGCATTGCAGGTGGATTCTTTACCAACTGAGCCACAAGGGAAGCCCCTCACAAATATTCGTCCTTATGAAAATCAGCTCCCTTGCAGTTATAGAAAGGAGCAGATTGTATATAAATTTCCTCAAAAATTTCCCATTCCTGGAGCATTCCTATTTCTAGAGCTTTGACACTGTTTGACCTGTTTCACAGATCCCTAGAAAAATCCCACTCCAAGCCTGTTATCATTATTAGAATCTGACTCAGCACTTGCTTTGCAAAACAGCCCTGTCTCCAGGTCATTTGTCAAAAACAACCAATGGCAATTGTTTAACACCTTAGTTGCTTGAGGCAGCAAAAACAGTTGGAGCCAAAGAGGCTAACCAAGAAGCTAAAAAAAAAAAAAAAAAAGATATGGGGAAAAAAAGACATATATAGGGGAATTTGAAAAGCTCTGAAATGTTCCCAGGCAATCGAAAAGGCCCTGTGCATGTGCAGAGTTGTGTGTATGCTCAGGAAATATCTGAGAGAAAGCCAGTCCTTCATCTCTGGCTGGCCTTGAGGCCTTATACAAGCAGGCTACAAAGATGTAAACTACCTGGCTGAGTGTTGCAGACATGCTCCAACATACACAGAACCCCTTGGCAAAGACTGGGAGATACACTGGATCCAAGCTTTTAAGGAAATCTTAGCTCAATCATTAGCTTACCAGTAACCTGTGCAATGTGCTCAGTTTCTCAGTCATATCTGACTCTTTGCATCCCCATGGACTATAACCCACTAGGCTCCACTGTCCATGGAATTTTCCAAGCAAGTATACTGGAGTGGGTTGCCATTTCCAACTCTAGGGGATCTTCCTGAACCAGGGATCAAACCTTCATCTCCTGAGTCCCCTGCATTGGTCGAAAACTTCTTTACATCTGTGCTTCCTGGGAAACCCCGACCAATAACCTAGCAAAGCAAAATTTACATTGGCCACACACTCACATTCAGCAAGAAATACAGACTTTACAGAATTAGCCCAGAAAAGTCATTAAATAAGGAGAAGCAAAAGTAACAAAAAAAGAATAGTTAATAACAAATCTTAAGAAAGTGAGATATGATTTCAAGAGTTGCCACATTATCTAAAAGGCCTAGTTTTCAACAAAGAATTATGAGATACACATAGAAACTGGAAGATAGGTTCATACACAGGGAAAAAAAAGCAGTTAATAGAAATTATTCCTGAGGGGGCCCAGATATTGACCTTTCTATACAAAGACTTTAAATCATTTACTATGAATATAGTCAAAGAACTAAAATAAATCATGTCTAAATAATTAAACCAAGTAAGATAATGATGTTTCAACAAAGGGATAATATTAGCAGAAATTATTTTTTAAAGAAACTAAATAGAAATTCTAGAGTTGAAAAGTGAAATATTTGAAATAAGAAATGTACAAGAGGTATCACACTCTCACCAACACTTATCTTTTGTCGTCTTGATAACAGTCATCTTAACAGGTATAAGGTAACATCGTATTGATGTTTAAATTTGCATTTCCCTAAGGAAATGCAGTGAGCACCTTTTCATATACCCATTGGCCATGTGTATATATTATTTGGAAAGATGTCTATTCAACTTTTTGTACTTAGATCCTGAATGAATTTCTTATATATTTTGTATATTAACCCCTTATCATATTTGTGAGTTGCCCTGTACCAAATCCATATAAAAACATCATAAGAAAAATATAGCCCAATATCTCCTGCGAATATAGTTGTAAAAACCCTCAACAAAATACCAACACACTAAATTCAGCAACATATTAAGTATATTATACATCATGAGAAAGTGAGATTTATTCCAGGATCCAAGGGTGGCTCAATATACAAAAATAAAATAATATGCTACATTAACAAAATGAAGGAAACAAATCACATGATCATCCCAAAATTGATGCAGAAAAGGCATCTGAGAAATCAAACATTCTCATCCAGTATTCCTGACTGGATAATCCCGATGGACAGAGGAGCCTGGTGGGCTGCAGTTCATGGGGTCGCAAAGAGTCAGACATGACTGGGTAACTAAGCACACACACACAAGATTAACGTGCACAAAAAATAGTTTTCTTTCTATACACTAGCAACAAACATTCCAAACAGGAAATTTAGAAGGAACTTCATTTAAATTAACATCAAAAGCATAAAATACTGAGGATAAATTGAACCAGGGAAGTATAAGATTTGTTTACTGAAGACTACAAAACATTGCTGAAAGAAACTAGAGAATGCCTAAACAAATGGAAAGTCATGTATTTTCATTTATTCAAAGATTTAATATTTTTAAGATGGCAGCACTGCCCAAGATGATCCATAGATTTAATGCAATGCCTATCAAATTCTCATTGGTAATTTTTGCAGAAATGAAGAAGCTGATCATAAAATTAATAAGGGATTATAAGAACTGCAAAATAGACAAATAATCTTAAAAAAGAGAAACAAATTTGGAGGACTCACACTTCCTGTTTTCAAAAATTGCTCCAAATCTACAGTAATCGTACGAGTGTGGTACTGGCACAATAGACATATGGATACAATGGAGTAGAACTGAGAGCCCAGAAATAAACACATACATCTATTGTCAATTGATTTTCAACAAGGAGACCAAGACCATTTAATGGGGAGAATAGTCTTTTCAACAAATAGAGTAGGGATGCCTTGATATTCCAAGCAAAGAGAGAAGTTGATCCCTACCTTATACCATATATAAAAATTAACTCAAAATGGATCAAGAATCGAACCGTAAAAACTAAAACTATAAAATTCTTAAAAGAAAACATAAGGATGAACATTCATATCTTTTGATTTGGTAATCATTTCTTATATACTATGACAAAAGCACAAGCAACAAAAAGAATAAAAAAATAAAAATTGGACTTCAAAATAAAAAAAAATTGTGCTTCAAAGGATGCTATTACAAAAGACAACCTACAGAACAAAAGAAAAGATTTGCAAATAATATTTTTGGTATAGACTGATTATGTAGAACCTAAGAATGACCTCTAAAAACAAAAAGAAAATCCAATTAAACAATGAACAAAGTACTTGAATAGACATTTCTTCAAAGAAAATATACAAATGTCCAAAAAATCACCCGAAAAGATGCTCAACCTCAAAAGCCATTAGGGAAATACAAGTCAAAACCACGAGGTATCATTTTATATCCAGTAAGATGGCTATGATAAACAAAGTTGAATGTAACAAGTGTTGGCAAGGATGTGAAGAAATTGGAACTCTTGTATATTGCTTGTGGGAAAATAAAATAGTACAGGAACTTTGTAAAACAGACTGGTGAGTCCTCAAAAAGTTAAACATAAAATTACCATGCTGTTGTTCAGTCGCTCTGTCATGTTCGACTCTTTGCAATCCCATGAACCGCAGCACGCCAGGCCTCCCTGGCCCTCACTATCTCCCAGAATTTGCCCAAGTTCGTGTCTACTGCATCAGTGATGCCATCCAGCCATCTCATCCTCTGATGCCCTCTTCTTCTCCATTGTATGGATATACCACATTCTGTTCATTTATCAGTTGATGAAATTGGAGGTTATTCCAATTTTGGGCTGGAGAAGGTGATGGCAACCCACTCCAGTACTCTTGCCTGGAAAATCCCATAGATGGAGGAGCCTGGTAGGCTACAGTCCATGAGGTCTCGAAGAGTCGGACAAGACTGAGTGACTTCACTTTCACTTTTCACTTTCATGCATTGGAGAAGAACATGGCAATCCACTCCAGTGTTCTTGCCTGGAGAATCCCAGGGACAGAGGAGCCTGGTGGGCTGCTGTCTATAGGGTTGCACAGAGTCGGACATGACTGCAGTGACTTAGCAGCAACAGCAGCCACTTTTAGGCTATTGTGAATAGTGCTGCTATGAACATTTGTGTACAAATTTTTGTTACCCAGTAATTCTATTCCTAGATATTCAAAATAACTGAAAACAGGTATTCAAACAAAAATTTGTACACAAATGTTCATAGCAGCACTATTCACAATAGCCCAAAAATGGAATAACCCCTAATTTCATCAACTGATAAATGAATAGAATGTGGTATATCTATAAAATGGAATGTCATTCAGCCATAAGAAAGAACTGATACATGTTGTGGTGTGAATGGACCTCAGAATGTTAGGCTAAATGAAAGGATCCAGATATGAAAGGTCACATGTTAGTTGATTCTATTTATATGAAGTTTCAGGATAGATAGATTCATAGGAGACAGAAAGTGAACTGAAGTTTTCTGGGAGTTGGTGGGAGGGAATGATGGGGTGTGACTGTTTAATGGGTATGGGGTTTTCTATAGGAGTGATGGATTGTTTTGGAGGTAGATGGAGGTCATCTTTGTATGATATTTTGAATGTACCAAGTACCACTAACTTGTACATATTTGAATGATTAATTTTATGTGATGTAAGTTTTATCATAGTTTTTAAAAGCTTCTCTAATGAAACAGCAAGTGTCCTTTCATAGATGAAAGGCAAACTCATTCCATTTCCTGCCCCCTATTTGGATTGGGGCTCACTGCCCTGGTCATCCTTCAGATGATTGACGTTTTGTTTTGCTTGCTGTCAGCAATGCATCATTTCTGTGTTTACCAGGGACACAGGTGTAAAGGTCTTAAAACCATCAAGGCCTGGTGGTACAAGTGGATGTATCTTCTCACTCTTCAGGAGCTTTTTTACAGCAGGTCAATTGGTGAAGGCATCAGGAAAGGCAGAGTTGGCTTTAGCAGAAGGCCTGGGGAGCATCACTTGAATGCAGAGGCACCAAGGATATGGCAGATCCTTTCTTTATAAATGTTCATTTAAAATTTTCTGTATACCTTTTTATAAATTAAGTTACTATAAATGAAACCCATTGTAAACTGTTGAAAGACCCCTGCTCCAAGTCCTCTGGCAATACAAAACTGATCCTCTTAGCTGCTTCATAAGTTGTTTTATGGACAATAAACTGGACAACATTTGTCATTTTATGGACAACATTTGGTGGCATGGTTGTAACCTAAGGGGAAAAGGTGCATTTCAGAAATTGCTCTAAAACTTAAACTAGGCAAAGAGCTAAGACTGGAAATTTTAGACTTAAGCTCTCCTCTCAGACTTTTAAATTCCTTTATTTAAAAGAATTTTTTTAGGGTTAGGGTTAGCTGAGAAAAGGTTATCATGCCCATCTGAGACCAACATTCTGTTATTTTATAAATTTAGCTTAGCAAGTACCTGAGATCACTTAGCAAGTCAAACCCAGAATTAGAACTTTATCCTCAAGAGAAAATATGAGATAGTGAAAGGATCAATTAATCCTGCCCTGGAGGCTGACCACAGATGATGCACTTCACTTCTGTGGACTTATTTCCCTGTAAGTATAAGATACAGGGGTTAGACTAGTGATCCCAAAGGACTCTTCATTGTGCTTTATTCCACTGTGCAGCATTTTGAAAGATGTTCTCCTAATTACAACCACCTTCCTCATGCCTCTGAAGTATCCACTGGAAACAACCTCCATCCAAAACCATTTTTTTTTCCCTTTGAGCTTATCCTAATTAAAGTTAGGGTAACAAGACACTAAATATGTGTTCAATAACAGAACTGTCATGTAAAATTAAATCCAGGAAATGGCAGCATCTGGATACTCATTGGTGCAGCTGCCAAATCCAGCCACTGTTATTCAAGTGGCTTTAAAAGAAATTATGGCTTAATTGAGGAATTAGTGAAATTTTTTAAAAAGTTATTACAAAATGTTTAATTGTTTCTGATTCTTCTTGGATTATTTGTGCAATTCAAACATTTTGTTTTGAAAATATTTTCAAAGTAACAGCAATTATCTTAAATACTATTTTAATCTGCTTAAAACGTCATAACAGAAATCATTTTCTGAATACAAATATTCAAAAGATAAATTTAGAAATATGACAGTCAAGTCAGAATATATATAAAGTTTCACATTCTAAACATCACGTTTTAAAACCCAATCTGTTCCCTGAATTTGCAATATATGATTTTTAGCAGGGTTATCCTCATTTACACTTCAACTGCAATTTTTAAGTGTAGAAAAAAATTTGTTTTAATTTCAATTTTAAAACATTTTTTAAGTGAGAAGCAAATTCTGTGTGTATGTATTTGAGATAATCTAATAAGTATAAATAGACAAATTCTGATTTTTAATCATACACATTCAGATAAAATTTTATGCATAACTCTTTTTTCATGTCTTTGATCACAATTTATAATAACAATAATAATGGCATAAAATATTTTGACACTTTTTTTCATAACAAATACTGCTATATCTTTAAACAACATTTACAACTCTGCTACTCAGACAAACTTTGCATTTGAGTTGCTTTCAGTCATTCTAGCACAAAGACCATGCTTGGTCTTACTGCCTTTGAAGTAATTATTACAATGCTTTAAATCAGTTGCATCTGTAGCCACTAAAAGCTCTCTATGGTCTACTTTGTCATTGAGTTGAGACGGAAAATTTCTTCAAGTAGTTTTCACATCACAGACTTTCCACTGTGGTAAAGATTGGAATCTTTTTCACACATTGGAATTTGGAACTCTTAGGAGGAACCAGCTAGACATAGAATTTGTATCATTTTCCCAACATAAATCTTTCTTGCAGAACTGTTTGGTTTTTGCATGTATGGGAAAAAAGTCCCAGAATTCTGGGAGCAATTACTTTCAGTTGAAGAATAAGTGATGAGGAGATTAACAAGATTGAACTTCTACCCTTGCTCAACACACAGAAAATTCACAAACTGCCCAGTGACACCTCAGGTCAGGAGCTGAGATACACTGTTGGTGACTTAATTCAGTGTCATTCAGTTTTTAATTTATTTAATAAACACTTGAGCAGTATGTTTGGTTTTGAGAAGATTGCAAACATTTTCTCTCAGGATTTAAGGAGTTTAGAAGCTCATTAAGGAGAAAGAATATGTATTGCTGGGTATGATTTTTTGCCTTTTCCCATGGATAGGTGTGTTAGTCATGTCCAACTCTTTGCGACCCCACAGACCATAGCCCACCAGGCTCCTCTGTCACGGGATTTCCCAGGCAAGAATATTGGAGTGGGTAGCCATTTCCTTCTCCAGGGAATCTTCCTGACCCAGGGATTGAATTAGGGTCTCCCGGATTTCGGGCAGACTGTTTACTGTCTGTGCCACTAGGGAAGACTTTCCCATGGATGAAGTGAAGTGAAGTCACTCAGTCGTGTCTGACTCTTTGTGACCCCATGGACTGCATGTAGCCTACCAGGCGCCTCTGTCCATGGGATTTTCCAGGCAATAGTCCTGGAGTGGATTGCCATTTCCTTCCCCAGGGGATCTTCCCAACCCAGGGATTGAACCCAGGTCTCCCACATTGTACACAGACGCTTAACTGTCTGAGCCACCAGGGAAGTCCCATGGATAGGTTGGTGCAAAATGAAAAAATGGAGGAGGATTTGCCATGACAGGAAGAAAAGGGAACCCTGTGACATATTTCGTTACTGTGAGATACAAGTGATCTGTAGTTGTTTAGTCACTCAGTCGTGTCCGACTCTTTGTGACCCCATGGACTGTAGCCCATCAGGCTCCTCTGTCCATGGGATTTCCCAGGCAACAATACTGGAGTGGGTTGCCATTTCCTCTCCAGGGGATCTTCCTGACCCAGAGATTGAATCCATGTCTCCTGCATTAGCAGGTAGATTCTTTACCAGTGCACCACCTGGGAAGCCCACAGGTGTGTCTAGACNTGCCATTTCCTTCCCCAGGGGATCTTCCTGACCCAGGGATTGAACCCAGGTCTCCCACATTGTACACAGACGCTTAACTGTCTGAGCCACCAGGGAAGTCCCATGGATAGGTTGGTGCAAAATGAAAAAATGGAGGAGGATTTACCATGACAGGAAGAAAAGGGAACCCTGTGACATATTTCATTACTGTGAGATACAAGTGATCTGTAGTTGTTTAGTCACTCAGTCGTGTCCGACTCTTTGTGACCCCATGGATTGTAGCTCACCAGGCTCCTCCGCCCATGGGATTCTCCAAGCAAGAATACTGGAGTGGGTTGCCATTTCCTCTCCAGGGGATCTTCCCAACCCAGAGATTGAATCCATGTCTCCTGCATTAGCATGTAGATTCTTTACCAGTGCACCACCTGGGAAGCCCACAGGTGTGTCTAGACTGCTCTTCTAGGAAACGGGGAATCATCAGAAGTCTTTGAGCAAGTTGGTATTTTAGCCAGTCTTATCTGGTGGCAGTGCCTAAGAATGGTGGGAAAGAGTGAGATAAGAATAAAGAAAGCAGTTAGGATGTCCTCGTAATAGTCCAGCCATAAAATGATGGAAAAACATATGAAAGAAATATTTTAACTAGAATGAGGAAGTTGTGTGTGAGGGGTGGCTCTTGAAATATAAAAACCAATGGCTTAAAGAAGAATAAGATATCTGAAATTTTCAGCTTGAATTTTTAGAAGAGTTTCTTCTTCTGGCTATAAATTGCTAAGCCCACACCCTGTTTTATTGAAGTATAGTTGATTTACAATGTTGTGTTAGTTTCTGGTGTAACATCAAAGTGGCTCAGTTATACACGCACACACACATATATATATTCTTTTTCACATTCTTTTCCATACTGGTTTATCACAGAATATTGAATATCATTCCCTGTACTATACAGTAGGACCTATATATAGTAGTTTGCTAACCCCAAACTCCCAGTCCATCCTTCCCCCCACCTTTCCCCCTTGGCAACCACAGGTCTGTTCTCTGCATCTGTGAGTCTGTTTCTGTTTCATAGATAAGTTGATTTGTGTCATATTTTAGATTCCATATATAAGTGATATTATATAGTATTTGTCTTTCTCTTTCTGATTTATTCCACTTAGTATGATAATCTCTAGGTCCATCCATGTAGCTGCAAATGGTCTTGTCTCACTCTCTTTTTATGGCTGAATAATACTCCATTGTGGGGCTTCCCAGGTGGCTCGGTGGTAAAGAATCTGCCTGCCAATGCTTGCCAACTGCAGGAAGCAGGGATTTGATCCCTGGATTAGCAAGATCCCCTGAAAAAGGAAATGGCAACGCACTCCACTATTCCTGCCTGGGAAGTCCCATGAACAGAAGAGCTTGGTGTGCCTGGGGCTGCAAAGAGCCAGGCACAGCTGAGTGCACATGTGCATCATGCTCCATTGCACCACATCTCCTTTATCCATTCTTCAGGTGATGAACATTTAGGTTGGGTCCATGTCTTAGCTATTGTAAATAGTGCTTCTATGAACATAGGGGTGCAGGCTAAACCCCTTTATAAGCACTGAGATTTCATGCTAAATTTAAGGGCCAATTAGTTGAAAAGCAGACTTCTTCAGCCTCTGCAGTCCCTATGGTTGCTTTTACTTTTTCTCAGAGCTGCTTTGGCTCTTGTTCTGCAGTGGAACTGTTCTGAAAGACTTACTTCTGAACTGTAGCCCCTTTAGAAACTTTGCGGGTACCCTAAGCAAGTGAATTTATGAGAAATGTCTTGGGTTCTTTTGGTAAAATAGAAGAGATAATACGTAAATTTAAAGACCAAACTGGGGTCCCAAATTCACTTGAATGGAATAGCATTTAGGTTGTCCTAGGACAGTGGTTAGATCATAGTAAAAGCAAGAGAATTCCAGAAAAACATCTACTTTTGCTTCATTGACTATGCTAAAGCTTTTGACTGTGTGGATCACAACAAACTGTGGAAAATTATTCAAGACATGGGAATACCAGACCACCTTACCTGTCTCCTGAGAAACCTGTATGCAGGTCAAAAAGCAACAGTTAGAATCAGACATGGAACAATGGAGTGATTCCAAATTGGGAAAGGAGTACGTCAAGGCTGTATACTGTCACCCTGCTTATTCAACTTATATGCAGAGTACATCATGAGAAATGCTGGGCTGGATGAAGCACAAGCCAGAATCAAGATTGCCAGGAGAAGTATCAATAACCTCAGATATGCAGATGACACCACCCTTATGGCATAATGCAAAGAGGAACCTAAGAGCCTCTTGATGAAGGAGAAAGAGAAGAATGAAAAGCTAGTTTAAAACTCAGCATTCAAAAAATTAAGATCATGGCATCCAGTTCCATTACTTCATGGCAAATAGATGGAGAAACAATGGAAACCGTAACAGACTACTTTCTTGGGCTCCAAAATCACTGCAGATGGTGACTGCAGCCACGAAACCAAAAGACGCTTGTTCCTTGGAAGAAAAGTTATGACAAACCTAGACAGCGTATTAAAAAAGTAGAGACATTACCTTGCTGACAAAGATTCATCTAGTCAAAGTTATGGTTTTTATAGTAGTCATGTATGAATGTGAGAGCGGGACCATAAAGAAAGCTGAGTGCAAAAGAACTGATGCTTTTGAACTATGGTGTTGGAGAAGACTCTTGAGAGTCCCTTGGGCTGCAAGGAGATCCAACCAGTCCATTCTAAAGGAAATCAGTCCTGAATATTCATAGGAAGGACTGATGCTGAAGCTGAAGCTCCAATACTTTGGCCACCTGATGCAAAAATCTGACTCATTTGAAAAGACCCTGATGCTGGGAAAGATTGAAGGCAGGAGGAGAAGGGGACGACAGAGGATGAGATGGTTGGATGGCATCACCGACACAATGGACATGGGTTTGAGCAAGCTCCAGTAGCTGGTGATGGACAGAGAAGCCTGACATGCTGCAGTTCATGGGGTCGGGAAGAGTAGGACATGACTGAGTGACTGAATTGAACTGAGGATAGTGGTGCTTATATGTTTTTACTGCAAGTGTGCCTGCAGTCACTCATGAGCCTCACCCCAGAGCATCTGGATCTTATTGATCTTGACTATCAGTACTCTGTGTGTGTGTGTGTGTATGTGTGTGTGTGTGTGCATGCGCACGTGTGCTCATGTGCATGCATGCTCAGTTGCTTTAGTCATGACCAACTCTTTGCACCCGTATGGACTGTAGCTCTCCAGTCTCCTCTGTCCATAGGATTGTCCAGGCAAGAATACTGGAGTGGGTTGCCATGCCCTCTTCCAGGGGATCTTCCTGACTCAGGGATCAAACCCCTGTGTTTATGTCTCCTGAATTGGCAAGTGGGTTCTTTACCACTAGCGCCACCTGGCAAGCCCATCAGTAATGTAGATAATCAGTATGTGGATATCCAGACTTGGCAATCTTTTGACAAGCACCTCAGGATATTCTAACACAAGTTTATTAGTTCAAGTACTTCAGTGAGAAACACCATCTTAGACTGATTACTGATTGCTTAGACCCTAGTGTTCAGAATTTTAAATATTTTGCAGGCATAGTGTTTAAGTTTGCAGTCCACTGGTGTGTGTGGGCATGTGGGTGCGTGCAGGTACTCATGTGTGTCGTGCAATGTTTAATAAGCAAACACAAGAGGTTTGCTATTCCTTTGAGATACACCCTTCCCCCAGCCTGCTCTTAGAACCACTAGGACATTACTACTGAAAAGGGGGCTTAAAATGAAAATAGAAACTTGAAAAACTTAATGTTAGAGAAGAAATCTTTCTTCGGTTTCCTGTCTGTGTTCTCTTTGCCTTAAAAAAAAAAATCACTTTCCTCCTCCTCTATATTTTGACCAAAGCCTCAAACAATCCTACCTATAAGATCCACAAGCATCAAGCTTTGTTATACACAGTGGAATTCAATAAATACAAACCTCAGAAAGAAAACTTTTACCTTCAGACTTCTTCCCAGATGATAGAATTAGCAACTGTCTAGTGCCAAAAGGAAGGTGAGGGAATCACTTGGTAACCTTGAAAGATACCTCAGTGACACCCTTTAAAAATAAATGCCATATGGGCCCAGTTTCCAATCTGGAGGAAACGGCTGACTTCTCCACACTGTGAAAAGGTGTATGACATGGCTTTGCAGAGCTGACAGCACCCTGGCTGTATCTTCCTTCTTATGGTGACACCTGTCAGGGAAGCCTGCAGCAGGCAAACATCTGGGAGTTCTCTGATGTAAGGCAGACTGTGATTGCTTGCAAACCTGTTTGGTGTGTTCTCTCCCTGAGTGAGTGCCATTCCAAGATGATTAGCATATGTCTAGAATGGATACCTGAATCTCTGTATTTTAGAAGTTTGAACTGTGTCAGTGAAATGCCAGTTAATTTTGGACCAGCTCAGAACTATAGCTAAATCCCCGCAATTTTACCATAGAGAGCACTTCTTTTTACATATGTGCTGATTGAGCATATCCCTGGAGAAGGAAATGGCAACCCACTCCAGGATTCTTGCCTGGAGAATCCGATGAACAGAGGAGGCTGGAGGGCTACAGTCCATGGAGTCGCAAAGAGTCAGACACGACTGACTGAGCACCTGATTGAGTATATATTGAGGATATATCAGCTTTGTCCTGACCTACATGCTTAAGGCTAGCCCTATCTGCTATCAAGGAAGAGGATAAGCCAGGCCCTGATATGGCTGTTTTTGTTGACATGATGCCAAAAGCGCTTTCAGACTGTTTTTGATGGTATCAGTGGTTTTGACGCATGATTGAATACTATCTTAGTTTATCAGGAAACCAGGGATGGCTTCAGAGGCCACTGTAGGGAAGTATCCATTAAACTATCAGTCATCTGCTCAGAATTTCGTCATTAGAGTCACCGCATACAGAAATCTTTCAAACAATTGCTTGCTGAGATAGCCTGGGCGGGTGGAGAAAATGGGACACATCTGCTATTTTTTTAATTATGATTTTATAGATGATATCAGTGAGGGAAAATAATATTTGACAAATGAATATTGCCTTATAATTCTGCAATGAAAATAAGCCTTGAGTTCATGAGAAACATTTGCATAATCAGGTCCTTGTGCAATAAGATGGTCACCTGCATACTACTGAGTTGGACAAAAAATTCATTCGGATTTTTCTGCAAACTAGTGTGGAAAACCCAAATGAACTTTTTGGCCAACACAATATTTTTTTTCTTGTAGTATTCTCATCTTTATTTAGTTGTTTGAAAATGAAACTTTATTATTTTTCCTTATAAAAGTAGTATATACTAGTCATAAGAAAACATATAATAGAGAAACACACACAGTGTATATAAACTATATAATAAATATATGAAGAGAAAAATTACCCTACTGTGGTAACCTGTATTTTAATAAGCCCCTGTGGTGTACGTGGCCAGCATGCATTCCCAAGCATTCTCACTTAACCTGAAAATGATCTTATCCTATACTCCATCACAGGTAGTAGGATTAGTGAAAAGAGACGTCTTTCTCAAAAAAAGTTAGTGAAGAGTTTTATTGTCCAAGGAAAAGAAAGAGTAAGGCCAAGCAGTTCTTTTTGTATTTTTCCTTTTATCACTTCACCAAGAACTCTACCCACTTCTGCTCGTGACTTAATTGCAATTCTATTACACGCCATTTTTCAAAATATGAGAGAGTCATTTCTCAGAGAGAGTAGGCGTCTAGATAGATACCATGAGGCAAAAATCAGGTAATAGGTAAACTTATATCAATGCATTGAGGGCAGAATCATAGCCAAGAAATTCAGGTGAAGATGAAACAAATCAATTAGTTAAATTTTTAGAGAAAGATAAAATGCAATAGTGCCACAGAATTAACGGCAGCATATAGAAGACTAAGAAAAGTGATTTATCAAATTAGAATGTTATTTACTGCTTTGTTCACAACATGGTATTTTTTGAATTTTGAATTTTGTATACTAATTTGAATGCAGAGTTCCAAAGAGTAGCAAGGAGAGATAAGAAAGCCTTCTTCAGCGATCAATGCAAAGAGATAGAGGAAAACAATAGAATGGGAAAGACTAGAGATCTCTTCAAGAAAATTAGAGATACCAAGGGAACATTTCATGCAAAGATGGGCTCGATAAAGGACAGAAATGGTATGGACCTAATAGAAGCAGAAGATATTAAGAAGAGGTGGCAAGAATACATAGAAGAACTGTACAAAAAAGAGCTTCACGGCCCAGATAATCACGATGGTATGATCACTCATCTAGAGCCAGACATCCTGGAATGTGAAGTCAAGTGGGCCTTAGAAAGCATCACCAGGAACAAAGCTAGTGGAAGTGATAGAATTCCAGTTGAGCTATTTCAAATCCTGAAAGATGATGCTATGAAAGTGCTACACTCAATATGCCAGCAAATTTGGAAAACTCAGCAGTGGCCACAGGACTGGAAAAGGTCAGTTTGCATTCCAATCCCAAAAAAAGGCAATCCCAAAGAATGCTCAAACTACTGCACAATTGCACTCATCTCACACGCAAGTAAAGTAATGATCAAAATTCTCTAAGCCAAGCTTCAGCAATACGTTAATCATGAACTCCCAGATGTTCAAGCTGGTTTTAGAAAAGGCAGAGGAACCAGAGATCAAATTGCCAACATCCGCTGGATCATAGAAAAAGCAAGAGAGTTCCAGAAAAACATGCATTTCTACTTCATTGACTATACCAAAGCCTTTGCCTGTGTGGATCACAATAAACTGTGGACAATTCTGAGAGAGATGGGAATCCCAGACCACCTGACCTGCCTCTTGAGAAACCTGTATGCAGGTCAGGAAGCAACAGTCAGAACTGGACATGGAACAACAGACTGGTTCCAAATAGGAAAAGGACTGTGTCAAGGCTGTATANCGCAAGTAAAGTAATGATCAAAATTCTCTAAGCCAAGCTTCAGCAATACGTGAATCATGAACTCCCATATGTTCAAGCTGGTTTTAGAAAAGGCAGAGGAACCAGAGATCAAATTGCCAACATCCGCTGGATCATAGAAAAAGCAAGAGAGTTCCAGAAAAACATGCATTTCTACTTCATTGACTATACCAAAGCCTTTGCCTGTGTGGATCACAATAAACTGTGGACAATTCTGAGAGAGATGGGAATCCCAGACCACCTGACCTGCCTCTTGAGAAACCTGTATGCAGGTCAGGAAGCAACAGTCAGAACTGGACATGGAACAACAGACTGGTTCCAAATAGGAAAAGGACTGTGTCAAGGCTGTATAGTGTCACCCTGCTTATTTAACTTATATGTAGAGTACATCATGAGAAATGCTGGGCTGGAAGAAACACAAGCTGGAATCAAGATTGCCAGGAGAAATATCAATAACCTCAGATATGCTGATGACACCACCCTTATGGCAGAAAGTGAAGAAGAACTAAAGAGCCTCTTGATGAAAGTGAAAGTGGAGAGTGAAAAAGTTGGCTTAAAGCTCAACATTCAGAAAACTAAGATCATGGCATACGATCCCATCCCTTCATGGCAAATAGATGGTGAAATAGTGGAAACAGTGGCTGACTGTATTTTTGTGGGCTCCAGAATCACTGCAGATGGTGACTGCAGCTATGAAATTAAAAGACAGTTACTCCTTGGAAGGAAAGCTATGACCAAGCTAGACAGCATATTAAAAAGCAGAGACATTACTTTATCAACAAAGGTCCGTCTAGTCAAGGCTATGGTTTTTCCAGTGGTCACGTATGGATGTGAGAGTGGGACTGTGAAGAAAGCTGAGCACCGAAGAATTGATGCTTTTGAACTGTGGTGTTGGAGAAGACTCTTCAGAGTCCCTTGGACTGCAAGGAGATCCAGCCAGTCCATCCTATAGGAGATCAGTCCTGAGTGTTCATTGGAAGGACTGATGTTGAATATAAAACTCCAATACTTTGGCCACCTGATGTGAAGAGCTGACTCTATTGAGAAGACTCAGATGCTGGGAAAGATTGAGGGCAGGAGGAGAAGGGGACAAAGAGGATGAGATGGCTGGATGGCATCACCAACTCAATGGACATGAGTTTGGGTAAACTCTGGGAGTTGGTGATGGACAAGGAGGCCTGGTGTGCTGTGGTTCATGGGGTAACAAAGGGTCAGATACGACTGAGCTACTGAACTGAACTGAATTGATACTAACAGTTGATAGACATTAAAGAATTTAATACACACAGATTATACATATAATGAATGTGTATCTTTAGCATGGTATGGCATATGAAAAATTATATGTTTGGTGTAATTGTCTATGTATAGTTGCCAAGGTGATTTTGAGACCAGGAGACTTTGTGCATTAATTACAGATCCTTAAATTTAAGTACAAAGGGAAACTGTCTTGACCTATTTCAATAAACAGTAACCAAAATGAAGTCTGTTAGAAGGAAAGTGGGAGACTTTTCCAAGTAGCAAATCAATAACTTTAAGTGTTTGCTGGAAATTATGATTTTAAATATCATTAGGCCTTAAAGACAGAAAAAGTGAGTCTTGTAGCAAAAATTATGATAGAAATATGCAATCATGGTATGAATTTACATTTATGATATTTCTTTTGCTGTTGTTTGTTTGTTTTTAAAAAGGAGGGCATAGAAAGCCAATCTCTTTCTGAGGCTGTGAGGCTATGAGAGGAGTATTGTTAACAACAAATCTTCATCTTGGGATTAGAGAAGTACTTGAACCTTAAGAACTTGGAAGCTGGTATATGTTTATTTAGATCCACAGTCTCTTACAATCTGAAGCAATGTCAATGAAGGATTCAGGGCTGAAACCTTCAAAAGAGAGCAATGGAACTCAGTGAGTGCTGTGGACTGAATGTTAGTATCCTTCCAGAATTTGTGTACTGAATCCCTACCACACGTGATGGTATTTGGAAGTGAACCTTTGGGAGGTAATCAGGTTTAGATGAGGTCATAATGCTGGGGTTCTCGTCATAGAATTAGTGCCATTACAATAGGAGACCAGAGTGCTTCCCTGCCACCTCTCCCTTTCCTGCCTCTCTCCTGCTTTCTCTCTTTCTCCCCCCAATTTTCTGCTCCATCTCCCTGTCTGTCTCCCTCTGACCACTCCCCAGCCCCGACCATGTGAGGATATAGAAAGAATTCTGCCCTCTGTGAACCAGGAAGAGGGTTGTCATCTGGAACATAATCAGTCAGCACTTAGAGCTTAGACTTTCCCGGCTTCAGAATCATGAGAAGAAAAAAAAAATGTTTTTAAGCCACACAGTCTATGCTACTTTGTTATAGCAGCCAAAGCTAAAACAGTGAGGTTTCATGAAACAGAGCTAACAATTCCAGTTGGTAAGGAAGCTGATTTTTGCCTCAGGGTCCATTTCTGTCAATCTTTAAATTTTATCATTCTTAGAGTAGATGGTATTATTATAACAGTGCTTGATTTACAAAACTTACTTATAGGGGAAAGTACCACATACGTCCAGTTTCACTCCATTTGCCATGGCTAAGGGGAATCCTTTGAGCTTCCCTGGTGGCTCAGAGGATAAAGTGTCTGCCTGCAATGCAGGAGACCTGGGTTCGATCCCTGGGTTGGGAAGATCCCCTGGAGGAGGAAATGGCAACCCACTCCAGTATTCTTGCCTGGAGAATCCCATGGACAAAGGAGCCTGGCAGGGGTCACAAAGAGTCGGACACAACTGAGTGACTTCACTTTCACTTTATTTCACTTTCAAGGGGAATCCCACTTTTGACAATATGAACATGACCTGATATCACTCTTTACCTACTGGCGGCTTCTATGAATCTCAAGCAGTGAGGTCAGGAAGAAACAAAGGACCCTCAAAAGGCAAATACTGCAGACTCAAATCTGAGCAGACACTGCAAATATCCCTTTACTGATGATTGCCTTCTGAATGATTTTAGTAGTCCCAATCAGTGTGAAGGTAGCTTAATAAATGCTCTCTGACCTTTTAAATTTCCTTGACCTTAAGGCTTAAGCTAACGTTATCAAGGGACACTGTCATTTTGTGGTCTAATTATGCTTGCTGTTGCATATACCATATGATCATTTTAAACTTAAAAATAGCAAAGAAAGAAATAAAAGGAGTTTCTGGTGTTCGAGGGGTTAAGACTTCATGCTCCCAATGTAGGCAGTCCAGGTTCAGTCACGGGTCAGGGAACCAGATCCCATAGTTCAGTTCAGTTCAGTTGCTCAGTCGTGTCCAACTCTTTGTGACCCCATGAATCGCAGCACGCCAGGCCTCCCTGTCAATCACCAACTCCCGGAGTTCACTCAGATTCACGTCCATCGAGTCAGTGATGCCATCCAGCCATCTCATCCTCAGCCGTCCCC
>SJYX01017497.1:18461-63208 GCA_006410675.1 Oreotragus oreotragus | reverse complement strand
CCCGTCACGCGCGGCAGACTTGCGCCGGCCCGGCCGTCTGTCGAGCGCGCACAGGCGGCTGCCCAGCCCACCGTCCCACACAGGCCCGGCCGCGGCGGCTCCTTCCGAAGCCCGCTAGCGGGGCGACGCCCGCGCGGCCACCGGGAAAAGAAGCGCAGGCCCGGGGCGCCTCCTGGGGCCCGCCGGTCAAACCCGGTACCTGGGAGGGCTGCCCGGCTGAGGGAACCAGGCCAGGCCGGGCCGCCTTACACCGGCGGCGGCGGCAGCGGCGGAGGAGGCGAGTCCTCCGCGCGCCCTCTCCGGGGCGGGGCGGGGGCGGGGCCACCCGGTGATTGGTCGGCAGGCTCTGACGGACAGGCTTCCTGTCCCGCCTCTCCCCCCTCCCTTCCCCGGGCAGCCGGGGGCGGCCCCGCCGGCAGCGCCTGAGACCGTCGGACCCACGATCTTCCCGGCCCTGCGGCCGAAGTGGCTTCGCGGGTGTGGGTGTGTGGAGTCCCGTTATTTGGAGTAGCCCACAGGCCTGAGCATCCCCTGCGAGCCCTCTAGTGGTCTTGGCCTGGCCATACCCTTCGCACCCCCAAGCCGGGAGTCTCCACGCGACGAGGACGGGGACTCAGGCCCTATGGCTCCGCACCATTCCTGCAGATGCTCTCCCGAGCTTTGGTTTTCCCGGGCCGACTCTATCCTTGTTTTCCTCCTCGGTCTCTGGCCGCTGCCTTTCGACACCTCAGCAACTTCTCTTCCTCCGGGGTGGGTCCTGAGTCAGTTCCTAAGGCGTCCAGACCCTTCTCTCGGGGTCACTGCCCCTCGCCCCCTGCCAAATTCCAGGCATCCGAGCGCCGAAGCTCTATCCCTCCCTGCATCCCGTTACCTGTTCCACGACCCCACGTAGCACAGACATCTCACATCTCTTCAAATTGCTTCTCCCATGGTCTTCAGTTTCTCAGAACATGCCTCTGGTAAGGTGCTCGGGCTAAAATCGTTGGAGACAGCCTTGGTCCCTCTCTCTCCCTCAGCCCCGCAGCACTCCATCAAGTCCCATTCCCTCTGCCTTCCCCTGTCTCCGCTCTGCCCACAGCCTCAAGGCCCATCTTCTCTCATCCAGACTATTCGCCCTCCTTGGTTTTGCCTGCATGTATTCCCTACGCTCTCTCGTTTGTTTCTTTCTTTTTAAATTCGGCTGTACCGGGTCCTAGTTGCAGCACGCAGGATCTTTAGTTGGGGACTGTGGGATCTAGTTCCCTGACCCTGTGTTGGGCGTGCAGTCTTAGCCATTGGACCACTAGGGAAGCCCCTATGCTCTGTTCTTCAAAATGAAATTAAATCCTGACTCCCTACCTCCAGGCTCAAATCATCCAGAACTTCCCATGGCACACAAAATCCCCTACCTGGCCCAGCAGGTCTGGTGTGGTCTGGCCCCTTTCTATCCCACTTCATCTCTCACCACCTCCCTTTCATTCCATTCTCCAGGCACAAGTTCTTTTGGTGGTTATCCGATTAATCTGTACTCTTTGTGTTGCTACAGCCACTCCCTAGACGCACCCCGGGCAGTCTAATTGCCCCGTCACAGAACACCGCCCAAACTAAAGACACCTTCAGTCACAGCAGAGCCTGTCTGATGGATGTTGAGCCAGACAAATCAGGACAGTGTACTGCATTTTACAGGTAAGAGGCCCAGCAGGGCACCCAGCTAGAGAAAGATCCAAGGACTTCCCTGGTTAAGTGACTTCAGTGGTTAAGACGCCATGCTTCCAGTGCAAGAGGCACAGATTTGATCCCTGGTTCGGGGAACTAAGATCCCACATGCCATGGAGCAGCCAAGCCCTTGCACCACAACTAGTGGACAAGAGTTCCAGAAAAAACATCTACTTCTGCTTTATTGACTATGCCAAAGCCTTTGACTGTGTGGATCACAACAAACTGGAAAATTCCTAAAAAGATAGGAATAACAGACCACCTGACCTGACTCCTAAGAAATCTGTATGCAGGTCAAGAAGCAATAGTTAGAACTGGACATGGAACAACAGACTTGTTCCAAATTGGGAAAGGAAGACATCAAGTCTATATACTATCACCCTGCTTATTTAAATTATATGCAGAGTACATCATGAGAAATGCTGGGCTGGATGTAGCACAAACTGGAATCAAGATTGCTGGGAGAAATATCAATAATCTAAAATATACAGATGATACCACCCTTATGGCAGAAAGCAAAGAAGAACTAAAGAGTCTCTTGATGAAAGTGAAAGAGGAGAGTGAAAAAGTTGGCTTAAAACTCAACATTCAGAAAACTAAGATCATGGCATCTGGACCCATCACTTCATGGCAAATAGATGGGGAAACAGTGGCTGACTTTATTTTGGGGGGCTCCAAAATCACTGCAGATGGTGACTGCAGCCATGAAATTAAAAGATGCTTGCTCCTTGGAAGCAAAGCTATGACCAACCTAGATAGCATAAAAAAAGCAGAGATATTACTTTACCAATAAAAGTCCATCTAGTCAAAGCTCTGATTTTCCCAATAGTCATGTATGGATGTGAGAGTTGGACTATAAAGAAAGCTGAACACTGAAGAACTGAGGCTTCTGAACTGTGGTGTTGGAGAAGACTCTTGAGAGTCCCTTGGACTGCAAGGAGATCCAACCAGTCAATCCTAAAGGAAATTAGTCCTGAATATTTATTAGAAGGACTGATGCTGAAGCTGAAACTCCAATGCTTTGGCCACCTGATGTGAAGAACTGACTCATTGGGAAAGACCCTGATGCTGGGAAAGAGTGAAGGTGGGAGGAGAAGGGGAAGACAGAGAATGAAATGGTTGGATGGCATCACCTCATTGGACATGAGTTAGAGTAAACTCTGGGAGTTAGTGATGGACAGGGAAGCCTGGCTTTGCTGCAGTCCATGGGGTCGCAAAGAGTTGGACACGACTGAGTGATTGAACTGAACTGAACCACAACTAGAGAGTTCCTGCACCTCAAGAAAAGATCCCACATGAGACAATGGAGATCCTGCCTGCCATAACTAAGACCCAAAGCAACCAAATAAATTATATGTTTAAAAAATTAAAAAAGAGAGCCTTTTGTGGCTGTGAATGGGCTCCAATGCCTACACTATCTCCAGCACCTCTTCCTCCCTCTGCTTCTCAGTGGTTTCTTGCCATGTGTCACCAGGGCCCTTCTTCCTGACCCTGGCTACCCTGAAAGTTGGAAGCACATGACTCTGCCTCCTACAGCAAAGAGCCATTGCCGTACATTATCTTCCCAAGCCTCCCTGTGACCATCACCTCTCCAATGTCTCACGTTATCTAATGTATGTTATCAAAGACATCTTGGCACCCTTCATAACGATTTGTCTGCTAAAAAGTAGATGACAGCCAAACTCCTGAGTGCCTAACTTGAATTTAAGGTGAGAAAAAAAGGAAACAGAAGTAAAACTAAAACAAGTACTAAGTGCCAGAGAAATGTTTCTTTAGCACAGGAGGTAGTCATTTTCAAAAGATCCTTTGATGGTTATAAAAAGATTATTAAGGAAAATAATTAGGAAGTGGAGGAAGGCATTGTATTCTTTCATAACATCACCTTTTAGTTCTAAACTGTATAAACTCTCTGCTGTGAAAAAGTGAGGAAATTAACACTCTCAGACTTCTTTCTCAGTCTGCCTTGAAATTTTTTATTATTTTTTACTTTTTCAAGGTTAACAACCTTATGTTCTAAAACCATAATACCCACATTTGTTTAGTCTCCGGTCCATATGCAAATAGATTCAGTCCTCATCACTAGCACTTTTTCAAGAGCTTCTGTAAGTTTCTTTCAAGCTCCCCACGTGATTTTGATGCACACTGTGGGTTCATAACTGCTGCTGCTTTGGGGTCATGGAGTGAGAACTTTAAAAATAAAACAACAAACCAGGATCTCATTAAATGCCAGAATTCAGGAGACTGCTCTGGAGTTGTGCAATTTCTTTAGGGAAGAGCTCTTTGAGTTTTATATGAGAGGGAGAAGCCAGGCCGTCTAAAGTTCTGAAACACAAGAGAGGAAGAAACATATCATGTATACAAACTTTTAATTCACCTGTTGAGATCAGAGCCTCTGCAGAGTTTTGGGGGGTTTAGTAGCTTCCTTCCTAAGCTGAACATAACAATGGTTCTCACAGTGTTGTCCAAGGACCGGCAGCATCAGCATCACCTGACCCACAGAATCAGAAACATTGGGCATGAGCCTAGGAATCTGTGTTTTAACAACCTGCCCTGCCCAGGGGATTCTGATATATCCTTGAGTTTGAGAACCACTAGGCTACAAAATCAAAGCATGGTCTGTGGATCAGCAGAATCCAACATCACCTGGAAGCATGTTAGAAATACACATTCAGGGAATTCCCTGCTGGTCTAGTGGTTAAGACTCATGCTTTCACTGCAGGGGGCATGGGTTCGATCCCTGGTCAGGGACCTAAGATTCTCATGGTGTGCAACACAGTCAATAAATGAATTAAATAAAGACACAAACATCCACAAGCCCACCTCAAACCTGCTGCATCAGAATCTGCATTTTAACAGGATTCCCAGACATTTCATATGCATGTTAATATGTTTGAAAACACATCTGAAAACCACTTGTCTAGGCCAGTGGTTCTCATCTTAGCTGGACTTAGAGAATTACCCAGCCAGCTTAAAAAAACAAAACAAAACAAACAAACAACAAAAAAAAACTGTAGGTCAAGATTGGTCCTCCCCAGGACCAATTAAATTAGAATATCAGCATGAGGTTGAGGGGGAAGAAGGGGTGTTGAACTGGGCATTAGTAGCTGCAAAAGCTCACCATGTGATTCCAATGTGCAGCTTGGGTTGAGGACCCTTTCTCTAAGCTGTGGCTTGATGAATCCTCCTTTATCAATTATTGCTCCTCTGTTTGCTTTCAAAAACTTATTGGTAAAGTGCTTATCTGCTGATGCCACCTATTCATTCATTTGTATTCTATGAACTGTTGTTGTATGTACTGTGTATATGTATGTTGTATGTTGTATGTATTGTGTATATGTGTTGTTTTTCTTTGTCATTTTAATGGTTCTCTCTGGAGAGTGCTAATACAATGAATACACCCTCCTTCCCCAGTATCTCGCACCTTCGCTTCTCTAGAGAGGTATGTAATAAACGTTTATTGAAACCTTGTTGTTGTTCGGTCACTAAGTCATGTTCAACTCTTTGTGACCCCCTAGACTGCAGCACACCAGGCTTCCCTGTCCTTCACCATCATACTGAACCCTAGTGTTCAACATTCATTAAGGTCTTAAAAGAGAGTACCATAAAGTGATTTTTATCTTTCCCCAAAGGCTATTTATCTTTACCTGTGAAGGTCAATGTGAAAAGGGAAGCTTTTGTGGTTATTTTTATTTGATTTATCCATGTCCAAAGTATCCATGTCCAAAATATCAGATAGAGTGAAGAGTCTTTCTTGCTGAGCTTTGCTTGAGTTTCCTCAAACAAAATATATCAGTCAAACAAAAAAAAGAAAGAAAGAAAAATTTAGTATGCCCTTGGCTTCCTTTTGTAACTGCTGAGCAACTACTATGTCCCCAGTATGGTCAGAAACTGTTCAGAGAATGTAGAAGAGACTTTATTTCATGGATTCCACTTATAAATATCATGCAGATACTGGTTACCACAGATTAGTGGTTTCTGTGGTCTGTGGTGTGTGTGTTTTCTGCAGATGGAGTAAAGGAGGATACTTTGATTACATAAAGTCTGTCTTAGTGTGTCATACTTGCATAAGCTTATGACTGATAACTGTGGTTCAATTCCCTGCTTTTATAAAACAAAATCTATATTGACTTAATAGTATGCTGTTATAGGATGACATCATTAATGGTGCCTACTACAGGAAATAAAATAAATGTTTTCCTGTGAAACCAAAGTTTAGACTAGTTTTAGATAAATCAGGATATAACTATAAAATACAATAGTGTCTGGCTAGCCATTAAATATTCCTTATTACATTAAACTTCATTAAAAACAAATGATAGTACATTTCCTATTATACTTAGTGAGCTATGATAATAGGAATGCCAGTTTTTTATTGACAAAGGAATATTGAACTGCTTTCTCATCAGAAAATATGAGTGGAGATATTTGATAATATAGTACAGCAATTCCACAAAGATGAACTAAATTCAGATTGGAAGTATGATTCACTCTGAACATAAGCAGGAAAGGAATTTAAATTGCTTTGAACATTTTAAGTAAGTAATTCATCTACCTGATTGCATTTATCCTAGATGGCAAAAATTTGAGTGCATATCTTACAATGATCATTGTCACTCACCAGATTATTTTAAGGGAAGGTCAGTGTTCCAAAAGCTAAACATCAGCTTTACCCAGAATGCTTGTTACAAAGACACTCCTGATCCAACCTCAAATGACCTGAATCAGAATCTTTTGGGAAATGATCTGGGTATATATATTTTTAGCAAATCTTCCATGGTGATTCTCATTCTCAGATATGGAAAACACTGTTTCAGGCTATCTATATTCATATATACAATATGATAGACCTAGCCTAGGAGTGGTCATATGCATAGGTCACAATGTGCTGGTTTGGTTGTTCAGTTCAGTTCAGTTCAGTCGCTCAGTCGTGTCCGACTCTTTGCGACCCCATGAATCGCAGCACGCCAGGCCTCCCTATCCATCACCATCTCCCGGAATTCACTCAGACTCACGTCCATCGAGTCCGTGATGCCATCCAGCCATCTCATCCTCGGTCGTCCCCTTCTCCTCCTGCCCCCGATCCCTCCCAGCATCAGAGTCTTTTCCAATGAGTCAACTCTTCGCATGAGGTGGCCAAAGTACTGGAGTTTCAGCTTTAGCATCATTCCTCCCAAAGAAATCCCAGGGTTGATCTCCTTCAGAATGGACTAGTTGGATCTCCTTGCAGTCCAAGAGACTCTCAAGAGTCTTCTCCAACACCACAGTTCAAAAGCATCAATTCTTCGGTGCTCAGCTTTCTTCACAGCGTTTGGTTGTAGTGGTGTGTAATGTTTAGTGGGAAATTATATGAAGAGCTTCCCAGGTGACACAGTGGTTGTAAAAAAAAAAAAAAAAATCTGCTTGCCAGTGCAGGAGACACAAGAAATCAGGGTTAGATTCCTAGATCAGGAAGATCTGCTGGAGTGGGGTATGGCCACCCACTCCAGTATTCTTGTCTGGAGAATTCAATGGACAGAGGAGCTTGGTGGGCCATAATCCATGGGGTTGCAAAGTCAGACGTTACTGGACATGCACGTACGTATGAAGTACATCCTCCCTTTCCTATATCTGAAATTCTGCCACTTTAGATCAATATTTCCCTCTCTCCATAGTTCTTTTTTTTATGTTACACATCCTGGCAATATTTGTATTATAAGATGTGAAAAAGTTTTAACACATGACAGGAAGAACTGGGCATAATGAAAGCTCTGGGCCTCTACAGGGGATGGGAGCAGCATGGACACACATCGGGGGGGATATGGGAAACACCACAATTGTACTGCCAGTTCAGTTGCTCAGTCATGTCTGATTCTTTGTGACCCCAAGAACTGAAGCACGCCAGGCTTCCTGTCCTTCACCAACTCCCAGAGCTTGCTCAAACTCATGTCCATCAAGTTGGAGATGCCATCCAACCATCTTATCCTCCGTCGTCCCCTTCTCCTCCCACCTTCAGTCTTTCCCAGGATCAGGGTCTTTGCATCAGGTGGCCATCACCATCAGTCCTTCCAATGAACATTCAGGACTGATTTCCTTTAGAATTGACTGGTTTCATCTCCTTGCAGCCCAAGGGACTCTCAAGAGTCTTCTCCAACACCATAGTTCAAAAGCATCAATTCTCCAGCACTCAGCTTTCTCTATAGTCCAACTCTCACATCCATACATGACTACAGGAAAAACCATAGCTTTGACTAGATGGACCCTTGTATTTGCGACCCTGTTGACTATAGCCCACCAGGCTCCTCCATCCATGGGATTCTCCAGGCAAGAATACTAGAGTGGGTTGTCAGTTCCTCCTCCAGGGAATCTTCCCAATCCATGGATCGAACCTAAGTCTCCTGCATCTCCTGCATTGGCAGGTAGATTCTTTACCACTGAGCTACCTGAGAATCCATATATATATATAAATCCAAAATACATGAATATACATATATATATAATTATACATTTAAGTGTACAAAAAATAACTTTGCTTCCAAAAATCATAAAATGCTTTCCAATGTTGTGAAAATCTTCATCATATAGGAAAGTTGCTTTTACGAATCAAAGTCTCTCTGTTGTCAGGGGGATGTTTGCTCATGTCTTTAACTTATAATAACAGATGAGTAGTTAATGCAACTAATATTCAATGAGCTTTTCATAAAAATCCCAGTCCAGAGGCACTGAGTATGCATTCCAGTGCTGGTCTACTGACTTAGTTATAACATTTAGTGATAAAGAACATGAACTTTGGTGTTAGTCTAGACATGGGTTTGAGTGCTGTCTGTATTACTTAAAAGTGAAGTCACTTAGTATTTTTGAGTCTCAATTTCCATATCTAGAAATTGGTGCTAATAATATTTTAAGGGAAATAACTCTTGGGGTTAGCATAAGGATAAAATGATACTTTACATGTAAAGAGAATTTTCAACTTTTAAAGGCTGTATATTGTCACCCTGCTTACTTAACTTATATGCAGAGTACATCATGAGAAATGCTGGACTGGATGAAGCACAAGCTGGAATCAAGATTGCTGGGAGAAATATCAATAACCTTAGATTTGCAGATGATACCACCCTTATGGCAGCAAGTGGAGAACTAAAGAGCCTCTTGATGAAAGAGAAAGAGGAGAGTGAAAAAGTTGGCTTAAAGCTCAACATTCAGAAAACTAAGACCATGGCATCTTGTCCTTTCACTTCACAGCAAATAGATGGGGAAACAAAGGAAACAGTGAAAAACTTATTTTGGGGGGGCTCCAAAATCTCTGCAGATGGTGACTGCAGCCATGAAATTAAAAGAGGCTTGCCCCTTGGAAGCAAAGCTATTACCAACCTAGACAGCACATTAAAAAGCAGAGACATTACCAACAAAAGTCCATCTAGTCAAAGCTATGGTTTTTCTAGTAGTCATGTATGGATGTGAGAGTTGTACTATAAAGAAAGCTGAGTGCTGAAGAACTGATGCTTTTGAACTATGGTATTGGAGAAGACTCTTAAGAGTCCCTTGGGCTGCAAGGAGATGAAACCAGTCAATTCTAAAGGAAACCAGTCCTAAATGTTCATTGGAAGGACTGATGCTGAAGCTGAAATTCCAATACTTTGGCCACCTGATGCGAAAAATTGACTCATTGGAAAAGACCCTGATGCTGGGAAAGATTGAAGGCGGGAGGAGAAGGGGACAACAGAGGATGAAATGGTTGGATAACATCACCGATGTGATGGACATGAGTTTGAGTACACTCCGGGAGCTGGTGGTGGACACAGAAGTCTGGCTTTGCTGTGGTTCATGGCATCGCAAAGTGTTGGACACAACTGAATGACTAAACTGAACATAATTATTTAGAGAAAACTAGGATACTTCCATCTTTTACCAAAGGGCTAGTGGCCTGACATATGGTCCATTACTCTCATTTTCACAGGGATAAGGGGAAGTCTGATCCCCCCTAGCAAGGTGGTGGAGAAGAATGCATTAAGCTTGTCCCCAGAGAGTATGTGTCTGCCTTCAAGGAGAGAGGTGCTTGGAGTAGACTTATTTTGTAAAAGGGGCTACATATTACAAAACTGTGATGATGACTCCTCATTTTGGCCCCAAAGGTTGTGCCTGAATCATAGGAGGAGTAGAGAGTGAGATGAAATGTGAAAAAATACAGAAACATCAATGTGATATGACCAAAGAGAGCACAGATACATTTTAATAAGAGGATAGTTTAGCATCTGAGAGGCTTTACAACGGTGAGAGTAAACCAGACTCAAACTCTGAGACCAAAGGGTCTGATTAAGTTAAAAAATAAAAATTACATATTTTTCTTTTAATGGCATTCTAATGGAGTAGAGGTCTCATCTAACAAGGTAGAAATATTAACAGTTATGTTTTAGAGATTTTTTAGCATGGTCCATTTTCATGGAAGTCATTTTTAGCCCATTCTAAATTATATGTGTTAAAAGGATACATGAATTCATTAAATTATTTTTAACTCAGCTCATTATTACACTCAGCTTGACATCTCAGACAGTTGCTAATTTTTTAACCAATTTAACAAAATGTCTTTTGTTAAGAATTAAGTAGCAATGCTTCCAACTTATCGTTGAAGTAAAAGAAAGCCTTTCCAAGAGGAGGTATATGTTTTGGAGGTATATTGAGTATAGAACCCTAGAGAAACAGAACCAAAAAGATCCTAAAAATGATGTAGTTCAACCTCTCATTGAACAGACAAGGTAAAAGAATCATTTCCTGATATCACACTAGAGTGATAAACAGCAGTCCATGAACTGATCACATATTTATAGGCTGTCTTATACATTCAAGGCACTGTGCCACAGAATAAAGGATAAGGAATTGTGTAAGATGTGCTCTCTGCCCTTATAAGAAAGGCTTATGATCTAACCAAAGAATCAAACATGTGCTGTGTAACCATGAATAATAAGAGGTAACTTATTACAAGTGGTGCAAAATGTTATATGAACTCAGAAGTTGGCAAGTTCTCCTTGGAGAGTCTTATATTGAGGGAAACTTCTTGGGCATGGTGGAATTTTTAATCTACTCTCTGATATTTGTCCCAACTGTGATTGTATATCAGTCTGTGCTGTGTTGTGCTTAGTTGATCAGTCATGTCCAACTCTCTGCCACCACATGGACTGTAGCCTGCCATGCTCCTCTGTCCATGGGGATTCTCTGAGCAAGAATACTGGAGTGGGTTGCCATGCCCTTCTCGTGTATCAGTCTAGTTAGCGATAATGCTTGTGAAATAGGGGAAAATGCATGGTTTGAATGATGCATAGGAACTAAGGAGGTTTTCTTAAAATATAGCTTTAATGAATGTTACTATGCTTATAAATGTGGATATTCATTCTTTTGTTCAGCCAATGCTTATTGAATGTTGACTATGTAGTAGAAGCTGTGGCTATAATAATGAATGAAACAGAGTGCCTGTGCTCATGTTACAATCTACACAAGGGCGAAAGACAAGAAACAAATAGGCAATAGCTCTTGAACATTTCAGAATGTGGTCAGTCCTATGAAGAAACAGGGTAAGGAGCCAGAGAAGACTGTTGTGTGGGGTGAAGGGCTGGTTTCTCTGTTGAGCAGAGACTGAGGAAAGTGGGCAACTGGGACTTCCCTGTTGGTCTAGTGGTTAGGAGTCCACCTGCTGATGCAGGAGACACAGGTTCAATTCCCAGTCCAAGAAGAGTCCACATGCCATGGAGCTGCTGAGCCCACGGGCCACAACTGCTGAGCCCATGTGCCCTTGAGACTGTGTTCTGTAACAGGAGAAGCCAGCACAATGAGAAGCCTGCACACTGCAACAAAGAGTAGGCCTCCACTTGCCACAGCTAGAGAAAGCTCGGGCGTAGCAATGAAGACTCAGTGCAGCCAAAAACAAACGAATCAAATTTAAAATAAAAAGAAAGTGGGGGACCTGAGCCATGCAAACAGCTGGACTGTGCAGAAGAAACAAGTGAATTTCATTAATATGATTTATTGTAGTAGCATAAAAGACATTGATTTGTCAGGCACACTTTTCTTCCTGATCACAAGCAAGGGGAAGGGCTTTTGCTTATAATGGAAAGGAGCTGATGAACTGACCACTTTATCAGTGCCAATGCAGACCTTCTATGGAAAGTTAAGAGGAAAATCAGAGAGGGTAGAAAGGAGAAAACGAAGGGAAGGGCAGGATAGAAAGGAAATGAAGGAGAGGAGACAGAGGGGGAAAGAAGACATAATACAGGAAAATCATGGATTTAAATCTCCACCTCAGCTTGTCCAGAAAGGCCTGACATCAGGAACTTATCTCCTGCATTCTAAATAGCATCTGCTACAGATATGTCCCTGAAATTGCCTAAGCCAACAACACCCTTGTGTAGGACACTGAATTCTCATGCTTAAGCCAGTGTATTCAATAATACAGTCTCTTTGAATACCTGGTGTGTGAGCAGACCTGAGATATAGGGAAGAGACAAAAGAATTATAAGGCATTGCCTCACTGGCAAAAATGAATATTTATATGTTCATAATCTTTACTGTGTACATTTCTTTGAATTTCTCTTGTATATCCCCTATACACAACACATACACACACACAAAGTATAATAACATTATTCTCAAGTTTTTGGGGATTGGCCACAAAGTTGGTTTTTTTTTTTTAACCTGAGCAAACTTTGGGGCCAACCCAATATCTATGCCAACACATACACATTTGAGAGATATAAGAACCCCCATGATGACCAGTGCCTCACTAAGACAAAGAGTGTCATAGTATCAGAGAATGAATGCAATTCTGACCTGACCTCTCAAGCATAGAAAAAGCCTTCCAACCTTTATCACCTCACAGCATAGGTAGGGAATGATACAAGGGTACCACAGGTACACTGAAGTGAGGAGAAGGAAGTCCCAGATCCCACTCAGCCGCCCCAAGGGCTGCGGAGAACCATCTCTGGGCACATTAGGAACCCATCTGAGAAATATCATTGGGCAGTTCAGCTTTAAGGCAGAGGTCCCCAGCATTTTTGGCACCAGGGACCAATTTTGTGGAAGACAATTTTCCATAGACCAGGGTGGTAGGGGTGATGGTTTCAGGATGATTCGAAGTGCATTACATTTATTGTGCATTTTATTTCTGTCATTATTACATCAGCTCCACCTCAGATCATCAGGCATTAGATCCTGGAGGTTGGGGACNGTGTACATTTCTTTGAATTTCTCTTGTATATCCCCTATACACAACACATACACACACACAAAGTATAATAACATTATTCTCAAGTTTTTGGGGATTGGCCACAAAGTTGGTTTTTTTTTTTTAACCTGAGCAAACTTTGGGGCCAACCCAATATCTATGCCAACACATACACATTTGAGAGATATAAGAACCCCCATGATGACCAGTGCCTCACTAAGACAAAGAGTGTCATAGTATCAGAGAATGAATGCAATTCTGACCTGACCTCTCAAGCATAGAAAAAGCCTTCCAACCTTTATCACCTCACAGCATAGGTAGGGAATGATACAAGGGTACCACAGGTACACTGAAGTGAGGAGAAGGAAGTCCCAGATCCCACTCAGCCGCCCCAAGGGCTGCGGAGAACCATCTCTGGGCACATTAGGAACCCATCTGAGAAATATCATTGGGCAGTTCAGCTTTAAGGCAGAGGTCCCCAGCATTTTTGGCACCAGGGACCAATTTTGTGGAAGACAATTTTCCATAGACCAGGGTGGTAGGGGTGATGGTTTCAGGATGATTCGAAGTGCATTACATTTATTGTGCATTTTATTTCTGTCATTATTACATCAGCTCCACCTCAGATCATCAGGCATTAGATCCTGGAGGTTGGGGACCCCTGGTTTAAGGGATAAAACACTATATTTTCATTTCTATTTTTTCTCCTGCTCCCACTAGCTCCCTCCCCATCATGGGACCTTTTGAAGGCTAAATCAATTTGAAGATGCTGAAATATTACACACTCACACATACAAACAAGGTCCTTCAATTGGTATCGTGACTTTTTCCACATGAAGTCCATGTTAACTGAAAGCTTACCATCTAATGTCGATGAATAATAGCTAATAGAAAATGCATGAGTGAGGCGCCCATTGTATTGTGCCTCATGATTATTTATCTACTTAAGACTAGGGCCTTTCTGAGAACCAAAGCAGGTGGCATAATATAGCGTGGGAACAAAGCACAATGGATTCTCCTTAGGAAGCTCAAGATATGCACCTCACAGCTTGTCAGATTTAAGCTTATTATGAAACATTACCCCCCTCTCAGATATAAAAATCACTCGCATTGAAACAAAAGATTACAATTCACGACAAGTGTAGAGAGGATGCTAATTAACGAAGGTGTTTACAACTGTGCTGTTTTGAGCTGATGCTTGCCTTTGCCTGCTGTGAAAGTTTCAGTTTGCGATTGCCTTCCTGTCTTTTTTCAACTCTTGCTTGAAAATAACAAGTTAAGACAATTTCTGTTACTTAGATGGCAAAACAAGAGTACTGAGGCCAATATTTATGCTGTCTGAAGTAGTTTTGAGAGGGGGGGAAAAAAAAACCTGTCTTTTAAGGCTAAACTTCTTTTCTTCTTGCTGGCAGTTACACTATTTATTACATGTATAAAGATAGTGATTAATTAATAGGAAGGAGTAAGGAAACAGTGATCTTCAGCCGTAATGGAGGAACTTGGCAACAGAACGGAGCTCTGAACATAATGAAGGCTTGAAAATGAAATCTACCTTATCTAGAGAAAAGCTCTCCCAGCCGCTGAAGATATAAATAGGGAAAAATCAATTAGCACAGGCTGGAATTGAAAATCATGTGGTTTATTAGATAATGAAATTGTTTTTAGTGAAGGAAATGCAAACGAATCCGTGACCAAGGATGATAACACTAATATCCTCCTCTGGCAGGACTGTGTAAATATGAATGCTGGCAAAGTGACACCCTTCTTTCCTCATTAATTTAACTTCCTACTAGGATGGGGACAAATATGTCATTTTCATAACCAGATGATAGTAGGAGGATTAGGTTAGAACCTGTTCTGGAAAGGAAGGGGAAAAAATATGTACAGTCTAATGATTCAGCTCGAGGCAAGTGTTTTAAAGAAGTAGAGATTGCAAAAGTGGAAGTCAACAAAGGAAGAAGGAAGTAAAAGCTCTCCCGTTTTATTCTCCCTTCCCAGAGTAAAAGCTCTCTGGAAGTGCTCTCCCAGGCCATATATACCCTGAGATCTTGATGAACCAATCTGCTTTTCCACATTATACTTTTTTTTAATTTTTTAAAATTTATTTGGCTGCTCCGGGTCTTAGCTGCGGCACCAGAGATCTTTAGCTGTGGCATGTGGGATCTAGTTCCCTGATCAGGGATCGAACCTAGGTACCCCTGCAATGGAAACTCAGAGAAATTCACTGGACCCTCCGAGAAGTCCCCCACATTATAGTTTTAAGGGGGATTGGTGATGTGTAGAATGATTCCGACTTATCACAGTGACAGTTATTAATAAAATGACAAGTATAGACAAATACTTGCTAGAGACCGTCTTGTACGTCAGGGGTCCCCAACCTCCGGGGATCTAATGCCTGATGATCGGAGGTGGAGCTGATGTAATAATAATAGAAATAAAATGTATAATAAATGTAATGCACTTGAATCATCCCAAAACTATCCCCCTTCTCCCCTCCACTCATCAATGGAAAAATTGTTTTCCATGAAACCAGTCCCTCGTGCCAAAAAGGTTGCTGCTGCTGCTGCTGCTGCTAAGTCACTTCAGTCATGTCCGATAGATGGCAGCCCACCAGGCTCCCCCATCCCTGGGATTCTCCAGGCAAGAACACTGGAGTGGGNCCTCCACTCATCAATGGAAAAATTGTTTTCCATGAAACCAGTCCCTCGTGCCAAAAAGGTTGCTGCTGCTGCTGCTGCTGCTAAGTCACTTCAGTCATGTCCGATAGATGGCAGCCCACCAGGCTCCCCCATCCCTGGGATTCTCCAGGCAAGAACACTGGAGTGGGTTGCCATTTCCTTCTCCAGCCAAAAAGGTTGGAGACTGCTATTATGCTCTATCCCCACTCAGAAATCTGTTATCAAACACACAGACTCTCAAACATCCAGGGAGCACAGCAGATGGATCCCTATCCAGGGTGGGATAAAATACCAGACTTTCAGAGCAGGAAGGATGCTAAGAAATCATCTAGTTGAATTGTCTCATTTCACAAACGGGAGAAACTGAAGCCAATGTGAGGAAAGGGACTCTTTCAAAGTCACATATGAAGTTAGCAAGCTCTTCATCTTTCTTGACTCTACCTACACCTTTCTATGAACCCATGTGACTTTTCGTGCTGAAGGTGAAATGAGTGAAGGAATCAGTTAGAAACACTTCCTCATTCTCTCTCTTGCTCATTCAACTATGTTGGCAGGTTTAGCAAATAAGCAACAATTTGTAAATATAAATATGGCTCCAATATTTCATGGGGGCATAGTTAGGCTGAAATGTGGCTTATCAGAAATTCAAATGTACCTGGGTGTCCTATATTTTATGTGGCAATCCTACATTCAAAACAGATCTTTCATTGCTTTTCTCTGCCAGCTATTTCATCATTATCCATTCCAAGAAAATAAATAAAGGATGGACAAAATAATTTGTAATATAGGCTGAACTCAGTGAGGCCTGAGAGAATCGGTAGATAGAGACATTCCTTCTGCTGACTGGAGCCCCACTAAATTACAAATGCTTCATGAATTCCAAGCACTTCCTTCTGCATGAGATCATTTATCTGGAGCTTCTCTCTCTTCCTTCTAACAGGTATGACTTTGAATCGGCAAGAATCAAGGATAGATAGTAAGAGATACTTATGTGTTGAGGGCTATTATATAAACACTGTCTCTGTTCACAGAATCTTTAATGTATCAGTTTGGAAGCTAAGGCATGAGAATTGACACTGTGGTAGGGCAGTAGTGAATCTGTTCTAGAGAGGAGGAGGCACCTAGGAACTCTAGCCTGGTATGGACCAAATATGGCTGATTATCACAAACACCTGGCAATGTCTTAAACTACGCATCCTTCGGTCTTACTCTCAAAGGATCTAATTTCATAGACCTGGAATCTAACCCAGCATCCTAATGACACTCATGCAGGCAATCTGGGGATTAAACATTGCAATATACTGGCCTAGGATATTAAGACAACACTTACCTCCCTTCCAGGGCCAACTTCTTCCTGCTTGCCTCTTATTCCACCATAAGTAAGTCTCCTTCAGGCTCCCCTGATGACTCAGAGATATAGAACCCACCTGCCAAAGCAGGAGCTGCTGCTGCTGCTAAGTCGCTTCAGTCGTGTCTGACTCTGTGCGACTCCATAGACAGCAGCCCACCAGGCTCTGCCGTCCCTGGGATTCTCCAGGCAACAACACTGGAGTGGGTTGCCATTTCCTTCTCCAATGCATGAAAGTGAAAAGTGAAAGTGAAGTCGCTCATCATGTCCGACTCTTAGCGACCCCATGGACTGCAGCCCACCAGGCTCCTCCGTCCATGGGATTTTCCAGGCAAGAGTACTGGAGTGGGGTGCCATCGCCTTCTCCACCAAAGCAGGAGACATGGGTTCAGTCCCTTGGTCAGGAAGATCCCCTAGAGGAGGAAACGGCAACCCACTCCAGTATTCTTGTCTGGGAAATCAGATGGACAGAGGAGTCTGGCGAGCTACAGTCCATGGGGTCGCAGAGTTGGACACAACTGGATAACTGAATGAATGAACAAAGTCCTCTGCAGTATTTTACTACCCTCATGATTTATTAAACCTATGTAGTGGTCTACTTTATAGCCACTGTTTACTCCTTTTATTTATTTTGAAGTATAGTTGATTTTCAATGTTGTGTTGGTTTCAGGTGCATAGCAAAGTAATTCAGTTATATTGAATACACACTTATATATATGTTGTTTTATTGACTCTTCTCCTTTTAAAAAATTTTTCTCCTTTTAAACATAAATTCCAAATTATATAATAGCTTCCAATCTACCTCCCCAAATAAGGTTGCTAGATGCCTGGAATCCATGTTTCTATATAAATCAGAGACTTATCCAAGTTACTTTGTTTTGACCCAGCTTACAGCCAAGTGCACAAACTCTAGTGGGAAATTTCAGTGTAAAACTTAAGTGTTCTTCCTCTATCCTGGATGCTAGTGCTTCTGTATACCCTAGACAAGGGAATGATACCTCCCTTTTCTGTCACAATGGGAGATATCCCATCAAGAAAGTCACCACGTGGGTGGCTGAATTTGAATTGTTCCCTGAAGTGTGAGCTAGATTTCAACATACAGAGATAGAGGGGTAAACATTCTAGAAAGGAGTATAATCACTCACAGTTTGAAGTTTCTGAAACCTAAGTTATCATCAGAATCACCTGGAGATTTGGGTAAAAATGTACTTGAGAAGAGTATTAAAAATCAGTCTCAGATTTAAAGTGTGGAACAGGCTCTAGCATGTGCCTTTTCAGTTAACTCCTCGATTATGAAGTATAATTGTGTTTAAGAACTATTTAAGCTGATATATGATAACCTGGATGGAGAAGGAGATAGCACCCCACTCCAGTACTCTTGTCTGGAAAATCCCATGGGCAGAGGAGCCTGGTAGGCTGCAGTCCATGGGGTCATGAAGAGTCAGACACAACTGAGCAACTTCCCTTTCACTTTTCACTTTCATGCATTGGAGAAGGAAATGGCAACCCACTCCAGTGTTCTTGCCTGGAGAATCCCAGGGATGGGGGAGCCTGGTGAGCTGCCGTCTATGGGGTCACATAGATTCAGACACGACTGAAGTGACAGATATAGATAGATAGATAGATGATCACCTGGAAAAAAAAAAAGTAAAGACCCTGGGGCACCTGAATCTTTTTTTGGGGGTGGGGGGAGGTGGAGGTGTCTAGGAATAATCAGGCAGTGACTTGCTACATGCTATAACTCTTCTTGGTTTCTATCACTTGGGCCATTATAAAGCCAGACATGGCTTAAGGCAGAGGTTCCCAACCTTTTTGGCACCAGGGACCAGTTTTGTGGAAGACAGTTTCTCCATGGACCAGGTTGGGGGGTGGTTTTGGGATGATTCAAGTGCATTACACTTAGTGTGACAATTATTCCTACTATTATTACATCAGCTCCACCTCAGATCATCATGCATTAGATCCTGGTGTTTGAGGCCCCTAGTTTAAGGGAGTGCAAACACGTTTTACTTCTACAGAAAGTTTTTGGATGCGTGATACTCAATGGTAAAATGTTAAAAGCCTTTCCTCTAAGATTAGGAACAAAGCAAGGTTGCCCTGCTTATTTAACTTATATGCAGAGTACATCGTGAGAAACGCTGGGCTGGAAGAAACACAAGCTGCTGCTAAAGGCTGGCTCCAAACGTAACTGGCAGCGTCCGGGGCAAGTCCTTCACATCAATGGGGTCCAGGCTGAGCAGTCAGTTCCAACAGGATCCCCATATGTATGACCATACGTCTGACCACGTGGTTCTCCTTAATTCCAGCACAGTGGAATCGCCCAGGCCAGCATGGGATGAGTGTTTCCAGTCCTGGAGGCTCGCTAGTCAAGAGTTATTCCCTTGGCCTTGTGATCTGCTTAAAGTTAGCCTACCCCCAGTGGTACTTCCGGATGCACATTAGAGAAAATCCATCCAAGTCGTGGCAGAATGTTAACAGTCTCCCCTAGCCCAGCCTGGTACACCAGTTCCTATTGGTCCGCTCAGGCCAAAATTTCCTCCTAGCCTGCTTGCCAGGTTAGAGTTCTCGGCCTGGGTCTCAGTGCACTCAACTTCCCAGAATTTTCCCACCAGCCATTCGCAGGCATTAGTGGATAATTTCCTTTTGGGTACCAACGGCCTAGCCCTCAAGAGTTTCCTCCTCGTCCCTCATATGCCCAGCTAAGAGCCCTCCCTTTCAATACTGTAATTACTGTGGGTTTTCTTTTCTGTGTGGTGAGGGAATAATGATGAATAATGTTCTGTATGTTTTCAAGTGTGCTTGTTGGTCATTTGTACAGAATCTTTTGTAGGTTTTTGGCTCAGTTTTCTGGCCTCGTTTTGGGGCATGTTGTTTGTGTTATTATTGACTGTATGGGATTTTTTTNAGGATGAAATGGTTGGATAACATCACCGATGTGATGGACATGAGTTTGAGTACACTCCGGGAGCTGGTGGTGGACACAGAAGTCTGGCTTTGCTGTGGTTCATGGCATCGCAAAGTGTTGGACACAACTGAATGACTAAACTGAACATAATTATTTAGAGAAAACTAGGATACTTCCATCTTTTACCAAAGGGCTAGTGGCCTGACATATGGTCCATTACTCTCATTTTCACAGGGATAAGGGGAAGTCTGATCCCCCCTAGCAAGGTGGTGGAGAAGAATGCATTAAGCTTGTCCCCAGAGAGTATGTGTCTGCCTTCAAGGAGAGAGGTGCTTGGAGTAGACTTATTTTGTAAAAGGGGCTACATATTACAAAACTGTGATGATGACTCCTCATTTTGGCCCCAAAGGTTGTGCCTGAATCATAGGAGGAGTAGAGAGTGAGATGAAATGTGAAAAAATACAGAAACATCAATGTGATATGACCAAAGAGAGCACAGATACATTTTAACAAGAGGATAGTTTAGCATCTGAGAGGCTTTACAATGGTGAGAGTAAACCAGACTCAAACTCTGAGACCAAAGGGTCTGATTAAGTTAAAAAATAAAAATTACATATTTTTCTTTTAATGGCATTCTAATGGAGTAGAGGTCTCATCTAACAAGGTAGAAATATTAACAGTTATGTTTTAGAGATTTTTTAGCATGGTCCATTTTCATGGAAGTCATTTTTAGCCCATTCTAAATTATATGTGTTAAAAGGATACATGAATTCATTAAATTATTTTTAACTCAGCTCATTATTACACTCAGCTTGACATCTCAGACAGTTGCTAATTTTTTAACCAATTTAACAAAATGTCTTTTGTTAAGAATTAAGTAGCAATGCTTCCAACTTATCGTTGAAGTAAAAGAAAGCCTTTCCAAGAGGAGGTATATGTTTTGGAGGTATATTGAGTATAGCACCCTAGAGAAACAGAACCAAAAAGATCCTAAAAATGATGTAGTTCAACCTCTCATTGAACAGACAAGGTAAAAGAATCATTTCCTGATATCACACTAGAGTGATAAACAGCAGTCCATGAACTGATCACATATTTATAGGCTGTCTTATACATTCAAGGCACTGTGCCACAGAATAAAGGATAAGGAATTGTGTAAGATGTGCTCTCTGCCCTTATAAGAAAGGCTTATGATCTAACCAAAGAATCAAACATGTGCTGTGTAACCATGAATAATAAGAGGTAACTTATTACAAGTGGTGCAAAATGTTATATGAACTCAGAAGTTGGCAAGTTCTCCTTGGAGAGTCTTATATTGAGGGAAACTTCTTGGGCATGGTGGAATTTTTAATCTACTCTCTGATATTTGTCCCAACTGTGATTGTATATCAGTCTGTGCTGTGTTGTGCTTAGTTGATCAGTCATGTCCAACTCTCTGCCACCACATGGACTGTAGCCTGCCAGGCTCCTCTGTCCATGGGGATTCTCTGAGCAAGAATACTGGAGTGGGTTGCCATGCCCTTCTCGTGTATCAGTCTAGTTAGCGATAATGCTTGTGAAATAGGGGAAAATGCATGGTTTGAATGATGCATAGGAACTAAGGAGGTTTTCTTAAAATATAGCTTTAATGAATGTTACTATGCTTATAAATGTGGATATTCATTCTTTTGTTCAGCCAATGCTTATTGAATGTTGACTATGTAGTAGAAGCTGTGGCTATAATAATGAATGAAACAGAGTGCCTGTGCTCATGTTACAATCTACACAAGGGCGAAAGACAAGAAACAAATAGGCAATAGCTCTTGAACATTTCAGAATGTGGTCAGTCCTATGAAGAAACAGGGTAAGGAGCCAGAGAAGACTGTTGTGTGGGGTGAAGGGCTGGTTTCTCTGTTGAGCAGAGACTGAGGAAAGTGGGCAACTGGGACTTCCCTGTTGGTCTAGTGGTTAGGAGTCCACCTGCCGATGCAGGAGACACAGGTTCAATTCCCAGTCCAAGAAGAGTCCACATGCCATGGAGCTGCTGAGCCCACGGGCCACAACTGCTGAGCCCATGTGCCCTTGAGACTGTGTTCTGTAACAGGAGAAGCCAGCACAATGAGAAGCCTGCACACTGCAACAAAGAGTAGGCCTCCACTTGCCACAGCTAGAGAAAGCTCAGGCATAGCAATGAAGACTCAGTGCAGCCAAAAACAAACGAATCAAATTTAAAATAAAAAGAAAGTGGGGGACCTGAGCCATGCAAACAGCTGGACTGTGCAGAAGAAACAAGTGAATTTCATTAATATGATTTATTGTAGTAGCATAAAAGACATTGATTTGTCAGGCACACTTTTCTTCCTGATCACAAGCAAGGGGAAGGGCTTTTGCTTATAATGGAAAGGAGCTGATGAACTGACCACTTTATCAGTGCCAATGCAGACCTTCTATGGAAAGTTAAGAGGAAAATCAGAGAGGGTAGAAAGGAGAAAACGAAGGGAAGGGCAGGATAGAAAGGAAATGAAGGAGAGGAGACAGAGGGGGAAAGAAGACATAATACAGGAAAATCATGGATTTAAATCTCCACCTCAGCTTGTCCAGAAAGGCCTGACATCAGGAACTTATCTCCTGCATTCTAAATAGCATCTGCTACAGATATGTCCCTGAAATTGCCTAAGCCAACAACACCCTTGTGTAGGACACTGAATTCTCATGCTTAAGCCAGTGTATTCAATAATACAGTCTCTTTGAATACCTGGTGTGTGAGCAGACCTGAGATATAGGGAAGAGACAAAAGAATTATAAGGCATTGCCTCACTGGCAAAAATGAATATTTATATGTTCATAATCTTTACTGTGTACATTTCTTTGAATTTCTCTTGTATATCCCCTATACACAACACATACACACACACAAAGTATAATAACATTATTCTCAAGTTTTTGGGGATTGGCCACAAAGTTGGTTTTTTTTTTTTAACCTGAGCAAACTTTGGGGCCAACCCAATATCTATGCCAACACATACACATTTGAGAGATATAAGAACCCCCATGATGACCAGTGCCTCACTAAGACAAAGAGTGTCATAGTATCAGAGAATGAATGCAATTCTGACCTGACCTCTCAAGCATAGAAAAAGCCTTCCAACCTTTATCACCTCACAGCATAGGTAGGGAATGATACAAGGGTACCACAGGTACACTGAAGTGAGGAGAAGGAAGTCCCAGATCCCACTCAGCCGCCCCAAGGGCTGCGGAGAACCATCTCTGGGCACATTAGGAACCCATCTGAGAAATATCATTGGGCAGTTCAGCTTTAAGGCAGAGGTCCCCAGCATTTTTGGCACCAGGGACCAATTTTGTGGAAGACAATTTTCCATAGACCAGGGTGGTAGGGGTGATGGTTTCAGGATGATTCGAAGTGCATTACATTTATTGTGCATTTTATTTCTGTCATTATTACATCAGCTCCACCTCAGATCATCAGGCATTAGATCCTGGAGGTTGGGGACCCCTGGTTTAAGGGATAAAACACTATATTTTCATTTCTATTTTTTCTCCTGCTCCCACTAGCTCCCTCCCCATCATGGGACCTTTTGAAGGCTAAATCAATTTGAAGATGCTGAAATATTACACACTCACACATACAAACAAGGTCCTTCAATTGGTATCGTGACTTTTTCCACATGAAGTCCATGTTAACTGAAAGCTTACCATCTAATGTCGATGAATAATAGCTAATAGAAAATGCATGAGTGAGGCGCCCATTGTATTGTGCCTCATGATTATTTATCTACTTAAGACTAGGGCCTTTCTGAGAACCAAAGCAGGTGGCATAATATAGCGTGGGAACAAAGCACAATGGATTCTCCTTAGGAAGCTCAAGATATGCACCTCACAGCTTGTCAGATTTAAGCTTATTATGAAACATTACCCCCCTCTCAGATATAAAAATCACTCGCATTGAAACAAAAGATTACAATTCACGACAAGTGTAGAGAGGATGCTAATTAACGAAGGTGTTTACAACTGTGCTGTTTTGAGCTGATGCTTGCCTTTGCCTGCTGTGAAAGTTTCAGTTTGCGATTGCCTTCCTGTCTTTTTTCAACTCTTGCTTGAAAATAACAAGTTAAGACAATTTCTGTTACTTAGATGGCAAAACAAGAGTACTGAGGCCAATATTTATGCTGTCTGAAGTAGTTTTGAGAGGGGGGAAAAAAAAACCTGTCTTTTAAGGCTAAACTTCTTTTCTTCTTGCTGGCAGTTACACTATTTATTACATGTATAAAGATAGTGATTAATTAATAGGAAGGAGTAAGGGAACAGTGATCTTCAGCCGTAATGGAGGAACTTGGCAACAGAACGGAGCTCTGAACATAATGAAGGCTTGAAAATGAAATCTACCTTATCTAGAGAAAAGCTCTCCCAGCCGCTGAAGATATAAATAGGGAAAAATCAATTAGCACAGGCTGGAATTGAAAATCATGTGGTTTATTAGATAATGAAATTGTTTTTAGTGAAGGAAATGCAAACGAATCCGTGACCAAGGATGATAACACTAATATCCTCCTCTGGCAGGACTGTGTAAATATGAATGCTGGCAAAGTGACACCCTTCTTTCCTCATTAATTTAACTTCCTACTAGGATGGGGACAAATATGTCATTTTCATAACCAGATGATAGTAGGAGGATTAGGTTAGAACCTGTTCTGGAAAGGAAGGGGAAAAAATATGTACAGTCTAATGATTCAGCTCGAGGCAAGTGTTTTAAAGAAGTAGAGATTGCAAAAGTGGAAGTCAACAAAGGAAGAAGGAAGTAAAAGCTCTCCCGTTTTATTCTCCCTTCCCAGAGTAAAAGCTCTCTGGAAGTGCTCTCCCAGGCCATATATACCCTGAGATCTTGATGAACCAATCTGCTTTTCCACATTATACTTTTTTTTAATTTTTTAAAATTTATTTGGCTGCTCCGGGTCTTAGCTGCGGCACCAGAGATCTTTAGCTGTGGCATGTGGGATCTAGTTCCCTGATCAGGGATCGAACCTAGGTACCCCTGCAATGGAAACTCAGAGAAATTCACTGGACCCTCCGAGAAGTCCCCCACATTATAGTTTTAAGGGGGATTGGTGATGTGTAGAATGATTCCGACTTATCACAGTGACAGTTATTAATAAAATGACAAGTATAGACAAATACTTGCTAGAGACCGTCTTGTACGTCAGGGGTCCCCAACCTCCGGGGATCTAATGCCTGATGATCGGAGGTGGAGCTGATGTAATAATAATAGAAATAAAATGTATAATAAATGTAATGCACTTGAATCATCCCAAAACTATCCCCCTTCTCCCCTCCACTCATCAATGGAAAAATTGTTTTCCATGAAACCAGTCCCTCGTGCCAAAAAGGTTGCTGCTGCTGCTGCTGCTGCTAAGTCACTTCAGTCATGTCCGATAGATGGCAGCCCACCAGGCTCCCCCATCCCTGGGATTCTCCAGGCAAGAACACTGGAGTGGGTTGCCATTTCCTTCTCCAGCCAAAAAGGTTGGAGACTGCTATTATGCTCTATCCCCACTCAGAAATCTGTTATCAAACACACAGACTCTCAAACATCCAGGGAGCACAGCAGATGGATCCCTATCCAGGGTGGGATAAAATACCAGACTTTCAGAGCAGGAAGGATGCTAAGAAATCATCTAGTTGAATTGTCTCATTTCACAAACGGGAGAAACTGAAGCCAATGTGAGGAAAGGGACTCTTTCAAAGTCACATATGAAGTTAGCAAGCTCTTCATCTTTCTTGACTCTACCTACACCTTTCTATGAACCCATGTGACTTTTCGTGCTGAAGGTGAAATGAGTGAAGGAATCAGTTAGAAACACTTCCTCATTCTCTCTCTTGCTCATTCAACTATGTTGGCAGGTTTAGCAAATAAGCAACAATTTGTAAATATAAATATGGCTCCAATATTTCATGGGGGCATAGTTAGGCTGAAATGTGGCTTATCAGAAATTCAAATGTACCTGGGTGTCCTATATTTTATGTGGCAATCCTACATTCAAAACAGATCTTTCATTGCTTTTCTCTGCCAGCTATTTCATCATTATCCATTCCAAGAAAATAAATAAAGGATGGACAAAATAATTTGTAATATAGGCTGAACTCAGTGAGGCCTGAGAGAATCGGTAGATAGAGACATTCCTTCTGCTGACTGGAGCCCCACTAAATTACAAATGCTTCATGAATTCCAAGCACTTCCTTCTGCATGAGATCATTTATCTGGAGCTTCTCTCTCTTCCTTCTAACAGGTATGACTTTGAATCGGCAAGAATCAAGGATAGATAGTAAGAGATACTTATGTGTTGAGGGCTATTATATAAACACTGTCTCTGTTCACAGAATCTTTAATGTATCAGTTTGGAAGCTAAGGCATGAGAATTGACACTGTGGTAGGGCAGTAGTGAATCTGTTCTAGAGAGGAGGAGGCACCTAGGAACTCTAGCCTGGTATGGACCAAATATGGCTGATTATCACAAACACCTGGCAATGTCTTAAACTACGCATCCTTCGGTCTTACTCTCAAAGGATCTAATTTCATAGACCTGGAATCTAACCCAGCATCCTAATGACACTCATGCAGGCAATCTGGGGATTAAACATTGCAATATACTGGCCTAGGATATTAAGACAACACTTACCTCCCTTCCAGGGCCAACTTCTTCCTGCTTGCCTCTTATTCCACCATAAGTAAGTCTCCTTCAGGCTCCCCTGATGACTCAGAGATATAGAACCCACCTGCCAAAGCAGGAGCTGCTGCTGCTGCTAAGTCGCTTCAGTCGTGTCTGACTCTGTGCGACTCCATAGACAGCAGCCCACCAGGCTCTGCCGTCCCTGGGATTCTCCAGGCAACAACACTGGAGTGGGTTGCCATTTCCTTCTCCAATGCATGAAAGTGAAAAGTGAAAGTGAAGTCGCTCATCATGTCCGACTCTTAGCGACCCCATGGACTGCAGCCCACCAGGCTCCTCCGTCCATGGGATTTTCCAGGCAAGAGTACTGGAGTGGGGTGCCATCGCCTTCTCCACCAAAGCAGGAGACATGGGTTCAGTCCCTTGGTCAGGAAGATCCCCTAGAGGAGGAAACGGCAACCCACTCCAGTATTCTTGTCTGGGAAATCAGATGGACAGAGGAGTCTGGCGAGCTACAGTCCATGGGGTCGCAGAGTTGGACACAACTGGATAACTGAATGAATGAACAAAGTCCTCTGCAGTATTTTACTACCCTCATGATTTATTAAACCTATGTAGTGGTCTACTTTATAGCCACTGTTTACTCCTTTTATTTATTTTGAAGTATAGTTGATTTTCAATGTTGTGTTGGTTTCAGGTGCATAGCAAAGTAATTCAGTTATATTGAATACACACTTATATATATGTTGTTTTATTGACTCTTCTCCTTTTAAAAAATTTTTCTCCTTTTAAACATAAATTCCAAATTATATAATAGCTTCCAATCTACCTCCCCAAATAAGGTTGCTAGATGCCTGGAATCCATGTTTCTATATAAATCAGAGACTTATCCAAGTTACTTTGTTTTGACCCAGCTTACAGCCAAGTGCACAAACTCTAGTGGGAAATTTCAGTGTAAAACTTAAGTGTTCTTCCTCTATCCTGGATGCCAGTGCTTCTGTATACCCTAGACAAGGGAATGATACCTCCCTTTTCTGTCACAATGGGAGATATCCCATCAAGAAAGTCACCACGTGGGTGGCTGAATTTGAATTGTTCCCTGAAGTGTGAGCTAGATTTCAACATACAGAGATAGAGGGGTAAACATTCTAGAAAGGAGTATAATCACTCACAGTTTGAAGTTTCTGAAACCTAAGTTATCATCAGAATCACCTGGAGATTTGGGTAAAAATGTACTTGAGAAGAGTATTAAAAATCAGTCTCAGATTTAAAGTGTGGAACAGGCTCTAGCATGTGCCTTTTCAGTTAACTCCTCGATTATGAAGTATAATTGTGTTTAAGAACTATTTAAGCTGATATATGATAACCTGGATGGAGAAGGAGATAGCACCCCACTCCAGTACTCTTGTCTGGAAAATCCCATGGGCAGAGGAGCCTGGTAGGCTGCAGTCCATGGGGTCATGAAGAGTCAGACACAACTGAGCAACTTCCCTTTCACTTTTCACTTTCATGCATTGGAGAAGGAAATGGCAACCCACTCCAGTGTTCTTGCCTGGAGAATCCCAGGGATGGGGGAGCCTGGTGAGCTGCCGTCTATGGGGTCACATAGATTCAGACACGACTGAAGTGACAGATATAGATAGATAGATAGATGATCACCTGGAAAAAAAAAAAGTAAAGACCCTGGGGCACCTGAATCTTTTTTTGGGGGTGGGGGGAGGTGGAGGTGTCTAGGAATAATCAGGCAGTGACTTGCTACATGCTATAACTCTTCTTGGTTTCTATCACTTGGGCCATTATAAAGCCAGACATGGCTTAAGGCAGAGGTTCCCAACCTTTTTGGCACCAGGGACCAGTTTTGTGGAAGACAGTTTCTCCATGGACCAGGTTGGGGGGTGGTTTTGGGATGATTCAAGTGCATTACACTTAGTGTGACAATTATTCCTACTATTATTACATCAGCTCCACCTCAGATCATCATGCATTAGATCCTGGTGTTTGAGGCCCCTAGTTTAAGGGAGTGCAAACACGTTTTACTTCTACAGAAAGTTTTTGGATGCGTGATACTCAATGGTAAAATGTTAAAAGCCTTTCCTCTAAGATTAGGAACAAAGCAAGGTTGCCCTGCTTATTTAACTTATATGCAGAGTACATCGTGAGAAACGCTGGGCTGGAAGAAACACAAGCTGCTGCTAAAGGCTGGCTCCAAACGTAACTGGCAGCGTCCGGGGCAAGTCCTTCACATCAATGGGGTCCAGGCTGAGCAGTCAGTTCCAACAGGATCCCCATATGTATGACCATACGTCTGACCACGTGGTTCTCCTTAATTCCAGCACAGTGGAATCGCCCAGGCCAGCATGGGATGAGTGTTTCCAGTCCTGGAGGCTCGCTAGTCAAGAGTTATTCCCTTGGCCTTGTGATCTGCTTAAAGTTAGCCTACCCCCAGTGGTACTTCCGGATGCACATTAGAGAAAATCCATCCAAGTCGTGGCAGAATGTTAACAGTCTCCCCTAGCCCAGCCTGGTACACCAGTTCCTATTGGTCCGCTCAGGCCAAAATTTCCTCCTAGCCTGCTTGCCAGGTTAGAGTTCTCGGCCTGGGTCTCAGTGCACTCAACTTCCCAGAATTTTCCCACCAGCCATTCGCAGGCATTAGTGGATAATTTCCTTTTGGGTACCAACGGCCTAGCCCTCAAGAGTTTCCTCCTCGTCCCTCATATGCCCAGCTAAGAGCCCTCCCTTTCAATACTGTAATTACTGTGGGTTTTCTTTTCTGTGTGGTGAGGGAATAATGATGAATAATGTTCTGTATGTTTTCAAGTGTGCTTGTTGGTCATTTGTACAGAATCTTTTGTAGGTTTTTGGCTCAGTTTTCTGGCCTCGTTTTGGGGCATGTTGTTTGTGTTATTATTGACTGTATGGGATTTTTTTAAAAAAACTTTATATATATATATCAGTTCAGTCCAGTTGCTCAGTTGTGTCCAACTCTTTGCGACCCCATGAATCGCAACAAGCCAGGCCTCCCTGTTCATCACCAGTATATATGTGTGTGTGTGTGTATATATATATATATATTTATATATATATATATACACGAAAGAGAAAGAGAGGATGTGAGAAAGCGAGATTGGTTTATTCCTGGGCAGGCTTGTCTTTTCTTTTGAGTGAAGATTACCAGTGGAGAAGGTAATTAGCCTGCTGCTGTCTCTAGGCAAGAACTCATTTTCGATGACTTACTTAAAGGGCACAGCTGTTAATAATTTGACCACAAACAACTCTCGTCTTTTGATGTGATGCTTCTGACTAGAACCTACAAACATAAGTGCCCTGATATAATTTCTAAACAATATAATTTTTTAAGTTGCTCTCTCTGTGCCATTAGTCTGCATACACAGTTCCTCCCTGAAAATATTACCACCATACTGCTGGATATTCCAAGCCTAAGAATATCCTGAGAATTTAACTCAAATGAGACCACAACTCCAAACCCTGAGAATTTAATTCACAAAATGTAACCACAACTCCAAACCCACACACCCAAATGCATTGCTTGAAAGCCTTATCACTAATGAAAATACAGTGTCACTCCTTCTCAAACAAGAAATTGTTCTAAGAGGAAGATTAGGACAGAAGTTATAAATTGGGCATGCTTTAACACAGAACAGAAACTAACACTCTACTTTTTGTGTTAAGAGATTTAGAGGTGCCAGATGTAGAGAAAGATGGGGAACAATCTAACTGAATTGGGATTAACACCGATTTGTTCAGTTGCTGTTTAACCTGTTTATACATGATATCAAAGCAAAGCCCATGTGTGGTGTATTGCCTCTGCTACTGGGACCCAAGCAATGGACCCCTATCCCACAAGCACATTCACATCCTAGAAGATCGCATAGACTGGAGTTGAAGTTGAATCACAATAGCTGAAATAGACCAGGCATGAAAATTATATAATCCTAACCCCTCACTTCATAAAAGGTAAAACCACTTGGAGAGGAAAAAGAAATTTCCAAAAGTCGACTTGGTCTGGAGTTAGGTGACCAGAGGATTAGTCAGAGATGGTTTCCCCTATGCCACTTATTTAAATTGTATTACTTTTGGCAATGAAGTTTGCTTTGTGTTAGCAATGAGTTCTTAATCTCGTTCTTAGGGCTGTCCTTCTGAAGTGGAAAAGGACATTGCTGGTTTCTTCTTGCCTCCCAAGCCAGTTTCCTATTGCTTCAGCTTCCTCCTCTTGTAGCAGTATTATTTTCCTGTTCTCTGGGGCCAGTTCCATCTTTTAGAATTTTTCTATTTAAGAGTCTGTTGCTGATGTCTACCACTGGACTGTGTGTCCTTGAAGAGATCCATTGTCACTCCTGAGAAACAAGCCTGTGAATGAGATATGTTTTACAAAACGGTGTACAGGCTCTGAAGAAGCTAGCTTTACAGAACCACCTGTAATTGAAAAGCATGTAAAGGTATGGTTTTGGTTTCTGTAGGATTTTCTCACTGTGTGCACTTAGAAGAAAAAATAAAACAACAAATGGAAGCCCTCTTTTGACAGATTTATGGCAAGGGAAATCTATTTCTGCAATGTGTGACATAATTGTTAATATAATAGCCATGTCTGTGTATCAGCAATTCACAGCTCAAGCAGGTATGGACTAGTTCATTTGGACATGGGGATGGATTTCTGTACTAAAAGATGCTGTGAAAAGCAAACTATTTTGGTAGCAGCTTCCCAGTTGATATAAGGATGGTTCTTGAGGCAGATCAGGGGTTCTCAATATTTGGTAATGAGTCCTAGGATTATATATTAAAAAAGAATCCTGGCTGCTTCTCATGTGCAAATAGAGTTGCAGAGCACTGAGCCTCAAGAGTATTGCTGATGATTGATGAAATTTAAATTTACATGAGGTTTTCTTTGCTCAATTAATGAGGTATAAATTCCATACTATAAGCGCACTGATTAAGTGTGTGTGTGTGTGTGTGTGTGTGTGTTAGTCACTCAGTTGTGTCCAACTCTGTGACCCCATGGACTATAGCCCAACAGGCTCCTCTATCCATGGAATTCTCCAGGCAAGAAAACTGGAATGGGTTGCCATTTCCTTCTCCTGATTTTAAGTGTACAGCTCAATTATTTTTTTTAAGTTTTTTTCCCATTATTTTTCACCTCATTGCTTTCTTTTTTAATTTAAATTTATTTTAATTGGAGGCTAATTACTTTACACTGGGAAGGCAATGGCACCCCACCCCAGTACTCTTGCCTGGAAAATCCAATGGACGGAGTAGCCTGGTGGGCTGCAGTCCATGGGGTCGCTAACAGTTGGACAGACTGAGCGACTTCACTTTCACTTTTCTCTTTCATGCACTGGAGAAGGAAATGGCAACCCACTCCAGTATTCTTGCCTGGAGAATCCCAGGGATGGGGGGAGCCTGGTGGGATGCCGTCTATGGGGTCACACAGAGTCGGACACAACTGAAGTGACTTAGCAGCAGCAGCAGCAATTACTTTACAATATTGTATTGGTTTTGCCATACATCAAATTTAATACCTGTGTGACCACCCTCCCCCAAATTCTCATGTTTTCTTTCACTATAAATTTATTTGCTTGTTTGAAAACTTTGTATAAATATATAAAAGGCAGAGGAACCAGAGATCAAATGGCCAACATCTGCTGGATCATAGAAAAAGCAACAGAGTTCCAGAAAAACATCTATTTCTGTTTTATTGACTATGCCAAAGTGCAGGGAGCTGCCCTCAAAAGAAGTGAGGGCTCTTACTTGTAAGACACGGCCCTGGGAAAAGTCTGCAGGAATGCCTGCTTATCTCAAGACTCACATTCCCTGTCCCACCACCCCATAGAAGTTAATATTTTATTCATACATCTGGCTCCTTGGCGTGGCAAACAAAAATAGTTCTGTTTATCTATACCCTGACTGCCTTGAGGAAAAACAAAACACTTAGCTCTGGGAACCTAGGAACAGGCGCCGATCTCAAGCTTTGTCTTGTCTTTTGAAGGTTACTGATTAGAGAATAGCCCTGTTTCCCTGCCCCACTGAACATATATAAACGCACAAAAAATAAAGTCGTGGTCAGCCAATTTCAGGCAGCTACTAGAGTTGCCGATCCTCTCGACCCCATCTTTTGTTTTTATCTTTTGTGTGTGTGTGTGTAGTTCTTTTCTAATCCGCCTGCAGGATTCCCTTCGCAGGACCTGTTCGATTCGCCGGCTGGTACCGGCACCAAAGCTGTTGACTGTGTGGATCAAAATAAACTGTGGACAGTTCTGAAGAGATGGGACCACCTGACCACCTGACCACCTGACCGGCCTCTTGAGAAATCTGTATGCAGGTCAGGAAGCAACAGTTAGAACAGGACATGGAACAACAGACTGGTTCCAAATAGGAAAAGGAGTACGTCAAGGCTGTATATTGTCACCCTGTTTATTTAACTTATATACAGAGTACATCATGAGAAATGCTGGGAGTTCGATTTGCCGGCTGGTACCAGCACTTCTTTGGATAACTATTTAGATCGTCCGCATATATTTTGATTGCTTGTTTGTTCTGGTTTCTTGGCATAGATCTGCATGAGCTCTTTGTATATTTTGGAGATTAATTCCTGTCAGTTGTGCCATTTGCAAATATTTTCTCCCATTCTGTGGGTTGTTTTTTCGTTTTGTTGATGGTTTCCTTTGTTGTGCATAAACTTTTAAGTTTAATTAGGTCCTGTTTGCTTCTTTTTCTTTATATTACTCTAGGAGGTGGATCAAAAAAGCTCTTGCTGTGATTTATGTAGTTGGCACTCTTGATCCGTTGTGCCTTGCCACACATCATGGAAGCCCAGAGGCAAACAGAACTTATACCCTCACTAAACAGCAATGAGGCACTGTTAGTAAATGCTCCAGTTTTGCCAGGAGGCATCAGGGTGGTCAAAAGGGAGCTGAACTTCCACTTTCACGTCAACCTGTAAACTACAACTTCACTGAGTGACTGCCTGCAGAAGAGAAATACAGGATCCAGGATCTCACAACATAATACTCAAACGACAGAATACAACCAAAAATATCACTTATAACAAGGATCATCTCAACATGAACAAGAAAACACAACCCATGGATGCTGTGAGGACACAGATGCTGGCATTAACTGACAAGGATTTTAAACCAGCCACCATAAAATGGGCAACTAATACTGTTCTTGAAACAAAAGATAAAATAGAAAGTTTAAACAAATAAATGAAATATATGAGGAGAATAAAATGAAAGTCTCAGAATGGAAAAATATACATATAATAGTGGACATTTTTTGAAGTCCTTTATAAATAAACATGAGTCCTCACTGGACAGACTCAATAACAAAATGAATATGACAGAGGAAAGAGTAAGTAAATGTGAAAACAGGAAAGAAAAATGGCTCAGTCTGAAAAACAGAGAGAAAATGGGCAGAAAATAAATGAACAGAATCCCAAGGGCCTATGAATCTATAGCAATAGATCTAACATTTGTATAATCAGAGACTCAGAAGAAAAGGAGAAAGAGTGGGGCTCAGAATATTTGAAGGAGATAATAATCATTCAGACTTTTTTATCAAGACATTCCTCTTTTATATTTTATTTTTTTAATTTCATTTTATATTGTGTTAGTTTCAGGTGTACAGCAAAGTAATTCAGTTATACACATACATATATCTATTCTTTTCCAGATTCTTTTCCTAGGTTACTTAAGTTTCTTGAGTAGAGTTAAAGAAGTAAAAATTTTCAGAGGCCCCCCTTATCAGAGTTGTTGTTTAGCTGCTAAGTAATGTCTGACTATTTGAGACCCCATGGACTGCAGCACACCACACTTCCCTGTCTTTTACCATCTCCGAGTGCCCTCAAATTCATGTCCCTAGTTGGTGATATCATCCAACCATATAATTCTATGTCACCCTCTTCTCCTCCTGCCCTCAATGTTTCCCAGCATCAGGGTCTTTTCCAATGAGTTGGCTGTTTGCATCAGGTGGCCAAAGTATTGGAGCTTCAGCTTCAGCATCAGTCCTTCCAGTGAACATTCAGAGTGATTTCCTTTAGGATGGACTGGTTGGATCTCCTTGCAGTCCAAGAAACTCAAGAGTCTTCTNCTTTTCCAATGAGTTGGCTGTTTGCATCAGGTGGCCAAAGTATTGGAGCTTCAGCTTCAGCATCAGTCCTTCCAGTGAACATTCAGAGTGATTTCCTTTAGGATGGACTGGTTGGATCTCCTTGCAGTCCAAGAAACTCAAGAGTCTTCTCCAATACAACTTGAAAGCACCAGTTCTTTGGTCCTCAGCCTTCTTTACGGTCCAACTCTTCCATCCATACATGACTACGAGAAAAATCATAGCTCTGACTATACAGAACTTTGTCAGCAAAATGATGTCTATGTTTTTTAATTCACTGTCTAGAATTGTCATTGTTTTTCTTCCAAGAAGCAAATGTCTTAATTTTGTGGCTGCAGTCACCATCTGTAGTGATTTTTGAGGCCAAGAAAATAAATTGTTACTGTTTTTGCTTTTCCCCCTTATATTTGCATGGAGTGATAGGACTGGATGCCATGATTTTAGTTTTCTGAATGCTGAGTTCTAAGCCAGCTTCTCTACTCTCCTTTCATCCTCATCAAGTTCTTTAGTTTCTCTTCACTTTCTGCCATCAGAGTGGTATCATCTGCATATCTGAGATTATTGATATTTCTCCCAGTAATCTTGATTTCAGCTTGTGATTCACCCAGCCCAGGATTTCACATGATGTTCTCTGCATGTAAGTTAAATAAGCAGGGGGACAACATACAGCCTTTTGTAAATACTTAAATATAGCCTTCAGTTCAGTTCAGTTCAGTCTCTCAGTCGTGTCCGACTCTTTGTGACCCCATGAATCGCAGCACGCCAGGCCTCCCTGTCCATCACCATCTCCTGGAGTTCACTCAAACTCATGTCCATTGAGTTGGTGATGCCATCCAACCATCTCATCTTCTGTCATCCCCTTCTCCTCCTGTCCCCAATCCCTCCCAGCATCAGGGTCTTTTCAAGTGAGTCAACTCTTCGCATGAGGTGGCCAAAGTTTTGGAGTTTCAGCTTTAGCATCAGTCCTTCCAAAGAAATCCCAGGGCTGATCTCCTTCAGAATGGACTGGTTGGATCTCCTTGCAGTCCAAGGGACTCTCAAGAGTCTTCTCCAACACCGCAGTTCAAAACCATCAATTCTTCGGCGCTCAGCTTTCTTCACAGTCCAACTTTCACATCCATACATGACCATTGGAAAAACCATAGCCTTGACTAGATGGACCTTTGTTGGCAAAGTAATGGCTCTGCTTTTTAATATGCTATCTAGGTTGGTCATAACTTACAAGGAGTAAGCATCTTTTAATTTCATGGCTTCAGTCACCATCTGCAGTGATTTTGGAGCCCAAAGAATAAAGTCTGACACTGTTTCCAGTGTTTCCCCATCTATTTCCCATGAAATGATGGGATCAGATGCCATAATCTTAGTTTTCTGAATGCTGAACTTTCAGCCAGCTGTTTCACTCTTCTCTTTCACTTTCATCAAGAGGCTTTTTAGTTCCTCTTCACTTTCTGCCATAAGGGTGGTGTCATCTGCTATTATATACATACATATACATACTCCATTCTCAATTTGGGACCAGTCTATTGTTCCATGTCCATTTCTAACTGTTGCTTCTTGGCCTGCATACAGGTTTATCAGGAGGCAGGTAAGGTTGTCTGGTATTCCCATCTCTTTAAAACTTTTCCACAGTTTTGTTGTGATTCACATAGTCAAACTATTTGTAGTCAATAAAACAGAAGTAGATATTTTTCTGAAATTCCCTTGCTCTCTCTATGATCCAATGGACATTGGCAATTTGATCTCTGGTTCTTCTGCCTTTTCTAAATCCAACTCGTACATCTGGAATTTGTCAGTTCATGTACTGTTGAAGCCTAGCTTGAAGGTTTTTCAGCATTACCTTGCTAGCTTGTGAAATGAGAGCAATTGTGCTTTAGTTCGAACATTCTTTGGCATTGCTTTTCTTTGAGATTGGAGTGAAAACTGACCTTTTCCAGTCCTGCGGCCACTGCTGAAAATTTTCCATCATAGTCATCATACTTTTCATGTGTATCCATAAGAAAATACGAATAGCAAACAGCTGCAATGAATTTAGTGGTGCTTTAAAGTAAATCTGTATCGTGTTATCACAATTACCTTAGATGGTAGTAAGCACAGGTATATGTGTGACATATTTCTTCAACCTTCCAAACAACACTTGTTTTGTACCGTGGTTTGCAGATCCCATGACATAACTCTCTGACTTCTAAGTCTGGTCACTGGTTCATTCCTTTGTTAATTCATTCATCAAATACTTACTGTTCCCTTTCTCTGGCCCACATACTAGGAAATGGTGTGTTACTGTTCCTTTTCTCTGGTCCACATACTGTGTTGTGGAGAGATTTCTTTACTGGACATTGCTGTTTGACAGCTGGCCCAGCACTTTCTGCTATAGGATATATCTCTTCTTGTCACAGGCTAGCATCAGCTCTGATGAGGAGACCAAGTTGGTCTTTCTCAGTTTTGTTTTTTGAAGTTCTGTACATTTTCCTGTATTAGAAAGCCATCTTGATATTTGCTGTTAAATGTTCTGTAAAAAATTCTACTTTATAGCTGGTTTTGGGTGTTGGTTGTCCCCAAGTCCTATTTATTTAACTATTCACCAAAATTCCAATCTCATTCGGAATGGACCTTTTTGTTATGGATCTACCTTCTAGTTCCCCATGACAATTGCTGTCTGCTTTGGCTGTTACTATCACTGTTGTATGGGGAAGGAAATGGCAACTCACTCTAATATTCTTGCCTGGGAAATCCCATGGACGGAGGAGCCTGACCGGCTGCAGTCCATGGAGTCATAAAGAGTTGGACATGAATGAGTGACTATACAGAAACAATCACTGTTGTAACCAATGTCTTAGTAATGACCAGGTGAATTACTGCTAAATGAATTAGAAGTTTGGGTGAAAGGAACGTGTTTCTACTTGAATTTTAGGCCTGCATCTCATTGTTTTTGTGTTCTAAATATTTTGTGACATCTTGCTGTGTCAACCAAAATGGCAAAAGTTCACATTTCTATTCCACAACTTACTAAGGTAACAATTCAGTACAGTTGCTACTTAACTAAAATTTTGTAAAAATTAAATGTGATGTCAAAGGATAATTTTCAAAAACTGATGAGAGATATAAAATGAACAAAGATTTTTATTGCATTTATTGTACACCATGAATTACAATGCAGGAAAGAAGTGTTGAAAGAAATTTGCAAAAACGATTCTATGTGTTAGGTAGTTAGAATAGGAAAAAGGAGTCCTGAATGGGAGTGGCTAAAAGACAAAGAACGGAAAAGCCCACGGAAATAGAAGAAAGGAAAGTCCAAGGACCGGAGTGAGAACCTCAGGTAACACAAACAGCCCTCCTGGCTAGACCCATTTACCTAGGGCAGGCTCAGGGGGAGGAGAAAAAACATATAAAAAGAGGACCCAAAATTGGGCTGGGGGCTTCTCTTCTCTTAGTGTCTTTTGGGTTGGCCCACCCTCATGCCTAGAGGATGTATTTTCCTTTGCCTTCTAAATGAAACTGAGCTGGTAACACGGAGCTGTAACTAACACTGGTCCATCCATCTGTCCTTTCAAATTTTTGTTGTGATGAGACAGAACCGAGGAAATTACAAACTCTTCCAATATATGCATAGAGCAATAGTTGATTTTATTTCAACAGTGCACATCTAATTTACATTCCCATAGATTTTCATTGCTGTCAGTTTGTGACAAATTAACTTCTATCTTCACAGAGTTATAAAATAGCCTAGTTAAAGTCCCTCATGATGGAATTACTCGTGATGGAATTCAACAATTCCTGGGCCTTCAACCTTTTATTGCAAGAATATACAGTTACTTCTTGCCCATTTCAAAGTCTTAAATTTTTCTCTATAATGATAAAATCTATAGTTTAGCCCTAGCACAGTTAAGGAAGGCAGAATAAAAAACCTATTTGCTGATGTTACAGAGGAAGAAATTACATCTCTTTTATGTCTTGTGCTTAGTGTTTTTAACGAATAAAAAATAATAAACCAAACAAAAATATCAATAACTGTGAGGAAGACATTGTAAATATTAATACTAATTTCACTTTAGTTATCCAAAGTACAAATTTTTAAAATGCAATAACTAGTAACTAAATGCAAAATAGAAACTCGCGTGCTTTGCTTATGCACCAAGGGCATAAGTTCCATCAAATGAAAATAGAGATTTTTTTTGAAAGATTTGAAAGTAGTCCAATCAATTCGCTTTCTCTTGAATGAAAGAACATGTATTCCCATGTTAGTAAGTCAAGCCACAGAAGTCTAGGAAGATAAAATGGGAACATGAGTTGTTCTTTAATGTAAACAGCCTAAATGTAACATCCAAAGGAGTCTAAAACCAGTTTCTTGAACTATTGACATTTGGTTGACTTATTTGATTTAAGATTAATTTATTCTTCTTTCTACAGGTTTGATGCATTTTAATTTTGAAACAATAGTTTGTTTAACAAGCTTCAATTATATATCCTTAAAAAAAAAAAAAACAACTGTTGTTCCATCATGTCCAACTCTTTGAAACTCCATGAACTATAGCCAGCCAAGTTCCTCTCTGGAGTGGGTAGCCATTCCCTTCTCCAGGGGATCTTCTCAGCTCTGGGATAGAACCTGTGTCTCTTGCCTCTCCTGAAGGGCAGGCAGATTCTTTACCATCTAAGTCACCAGGACAGTCCCTTACTAAGTGCCTAAAACCACACTAAGTAGTTTTATCTTCTATCATTCAACACTATGAAAAATACTATAATTAAATCAAATTGTAATCAGACCTTCCTTTGACTTCAACCATAAGTGAAAAGTTAAGATCAAAGCAAAACTGCTGAACTAAACTGATAGGAAAGCTAAGTGGATAAGACAGCACTGGAAAATGGTCACTTCTTGGGCTTGGATTTCCAAAGACATCAAGAGCTAAGCAGTATACTCTCCTGCGGCCCCAATATTTATGCCCCGATACAAATTCACAAAGCCTCATAGAATTCTCTGTAGAGTTCACACAAATATGATGCTCATTCACTTGTCTACAACTGTGCCAAAACAGAATTCCAAACCTTGTCACATTAATTTCCACTACCTGAATCTCACCCCTAGCCCCTCCTTCCCTACTAGACTGAGTCCTTTTGAGGGCAAAATATGTGTCTTGTACTTATGTAGGCACCATTTTAGCACCTAGAGTGGCTAGCAGAGAGTAGGCACATGAAAGGTTTGTTGACAGGTTAAAAGAATGAAGAAATAATAAGTTGGAAAAAACAAAACAAAACCAGAAACAATTAGAGATTTTTCCGAGTTATCAAAAAACCTGTGGGATCTGATGCCATCTCTTGACAGTGTCAGACCTGGATTGAATTAGGGGACACCCTGTTGGCATCTAGGAATTGTTGAATGTGTGGGAACCCCCTCCCAAACACACATATGTTTTGGAGCTGGGTACTAGAATTATATTAGCAGGGCCTCCCAGGTGGCTCAGTGGTAAAAAATTTTTGCCTGCCAATGCAGGAGACATGGGTTTAATCTCTGGGTTGGGAAGATCCCCTGGAGAAGGAAATGGCAACCCACTCCAGTATTCTTGCCTGGAGAATCGCATGGAGGGAGGANACGCATATATATGGAATTTAGAAAGATGGTAATGATAACCCTGTATGTGAGACAGCAAAAGAGACACAGATGTAGAGAACAGTCTTTTGGACTCTGTGGGAGAGGAAGTGGGTGAGATGATTTGAGAGAATGGCATTGAAACATGTGTAATATCATATAAGAGATGAATTGCCAGTCCAGGTTTGATGCAGGATGCTTGGGGCTGGTGCACTGGGATGACCCAGAGAGATGGTACGGGGAGGGAGGTGGAAGGGGGGTTCAGGATGGGGAACACATATAAACCCGTGGCAGATTCATACTGAGGTATGGAAAACCAATGTAATATTGTAATTACCCTCCTATTAAAATAAATTTAAATTTAAAAATAAAATTTTTGGCCTAAACATTTTCCCAGTAATATCTTTTAAATGTCTGTAGGATCTGTAATGAATTCTCCCTTGTTCAAGTTTGATATTAGTAAATTGTGGGTTTTTAATGATTAGTCTTGCAAAGAATCTATCATTTTTAACTTTTTCAAAGAAGTCAGTCAATTTTTAATTTTTCTGTTCTGATTCACTTATTTTTCCTTTCCATTTTGTTGATTATTAACTTTTCTTTTTTATACTCTTAAGGCAAAACTATATAAGTGATTTCATACCTTTTCTAATATAGTCATTAAATTTTATACTTTTCCTCTAATGATTGACTTACCTGTTTCTGACAGATATAGATATATTTTATTTTCATTATCTTTCAGCTAAATAATTCAAAATTTCCCTTTTGTTCTTTTGACCCATGGATTATTTTAGATGTGTGATATTTAATTTTCAAACATTTGAAAACTGTTTAGACATCAAATTATTAACTTTTCGTTGAGTTTCATTATTATCTGATCATAAACTTATAGGATCTCAAACATTTTTATTAATGAATTATTTCATCACTTAGCATATAGTCTATCTTGATGAATATCCTAGTCTTCTTGATAAATATTCTATGAAGCTAAAAGGTTGTCTTTTGACTTTATGGAGTCTGTGTGGATCACAATCAACTGTGGAAAATTCTGAAAGAGATGGGAATACCAGACCACCTAACCTGCNTTGGTTGTATTTTAGTTGTTTTGTGTGTTGTTTTCATTCATCTGTTCATCTTTTCCTGATTTCCTTTGGGTTAATCACATATTTTTAGTATCCCATTTCATTTTCTCTATTGTTTCTCTCTCTCTCTTTTTTTTAACCTGTGAGTAGAGATAGGGTTTCTTTGTTTTGTTTTAAATTATTTTCTATTTTAATATAAATTTATTTTTTTAATTGGAGGCTTATTACAATATTGTATTGGTTTAGCCATACATCAACATGAATCCACCACGGGTGTACATGTGTTCCCCATCCTGAATCCCCCTCCCACCTCCCTCCCCATACCATCCCTCTGGTTCATCCCAGTGCACCAGCCCCGAGCATCCTGTATCATGCATCAAACTCTGCTTGACTTCCAACTCTCTGTGTTGAGGATGGAACTGTACACTGAGGCTGGAACTGTACCCTAATAGAGAACATGGTGCCCATCTTCTTTGCTTCTCTTTGAGTATTGCATTCTGTGTTGCCTTTTGTCCAATGCCTGGAAACAATTGCTTCATATACTTTGTAAAGTTTTATAACTGTTTACAATGGGAAGGCAAGTCTACCATTTATATCAGCATAGCTGGAAATGGAATTATGAGGCTTGCTTTTTAAATTCTCTCAGTCTTCTCTTTTGGTCTTTTTTCTGCATTATGGCCTTCTCCCTCCTTTTCCTATCCTCTGTTCAGATATTCTGCTTCTAGTGTCTTACTCTCAGAATCTATGGATAAATAACTTGGATAAGTTTTCATTTGATAAAAGGTGAGGGTGTGATATTTTCTTGAGTCATTTTCATGATTATTGGGATGCTAGAAGATTTTATAGCCCCTAAGATTCATAGGAGTTTCTGTAGTGGAATGAATACAAGTAAGGAGGAGAGCGAAAAAGTTGGTTTAAAGCTCAACATTCAGAAAACGAAGATCATGGCATCCGGTCTCATCACTTCATGGGAAATAGATGGGGAAACAGTGGAAACAGTGTCAGACTTTATTTTGGGGGGCTTCAAAATCACTGCAGATGGTGACTGCAGCCATGAAATTAGAAGACGCTTACTCCTTGGAAGAAAAGTTATGACCAACCTGGATAGTATATTCAGAAGCAGAGACATTACTTTGCCGACTAAGGTCCGCCTAGTCAAGGCTATGGTTTTTCCTGTGGTCATGTATGGATGTGAAAGTTGGACTGTGAAGAAAGCTGAGCGCCGAAGAATCGATGCTTTTGAACTGTGGTGTTGGAGAAGACTCTTGAGAGTCCCTTGGACTGCAAGGAGATCCAACCAGTCCATTCTGAAGGAGATCAACCCTGGGATTTCTTTGGAAGGAATGATGCTAAAGCTGAAACTCCAGTACTTTGGCCACCTCATGCGAAGAGTTGACTCACTGGAAAAGACTCTGATGCTGGGAGGGATTGGGGGCGGGAGGAGAAGGGGACGACCGAGGATGAGATGGCTGGATGGCATCACGGACTCGATGGACGTGAGTCTGAGTGAACTCCGGGAGATGGTGATGGACAGGGAGGCCTGGCATGCTGCGATTCATGGGGTCGCAAAGAGTCGGACACGACTGAGCGACTGAACTGAACTGAACTGAACTGAAGCGATACTTGGATATTTATTGGATATCTACTGTGTAGTAGCTATTTTGAGAATATCCATCAAAATGCTAACTCATACGTTTCTGTCTACTTTGTCTACTTTTATGACCAAGACTATACAAAGGGATATGGGATTTGATGGTTAAATGAACACCTTGAAGTACCAGCACAGATCCTCTGTGAGTCAAAAGAGAAAAGCCAGGATAGAGTGAAAGTTGTTAAGAATTGGCATTTCAGCATAAGAACTCAACTCAAGAACAGATAAACCAGAAAGAGGCAAGGTATTTGGCAATACATCTGTACATTCATAGTTGAGCTTCTCTAGCCCACCTGTTGGGTTGAACAAAACTTTCTGTTTTTTTATTTCTTACTGCCTGTTATCTCTTCTTGCTGTTTTCTTGGATTTTCTCTTTATCATACATCTTGATGGGTACAGTGGTATTCTTTTTTCTAGCTGGGCATTTACAAAATGCCTGTAGATTTACCAGGCAGTGAATTTTGTCTACCAGGAAGTGATTTGGGTATTCCCTTAGACACTTCCACCATATCAGGACTCACATATTTTGATAACTCTCCAAATAGACAATTTAAAAAATACATTCTAAAAGAATTTATATCGACTCTACTTAGGACTTATAGTCAAGTAATGGAAATTATGGTCCTAGTTTTGTCATTAAGTATGTGACCGTTGGAGGCACTCTCTGGCCCCCTTCTGATGTCAGAAGCTTTCTCTGTGCTTTTTCACTTTCATAAAATTCTGCTACACAAAAGCTCTTGAGTAATCAAGCCTGGTCCATGATTCCAAAGCTAAATCTTTGGAGATCACAAATCTGACATAGTTCACCATAAGATATCATCTTGGGGGCTCGTCTGGGATCTCCAGGACACAGAGTTCTACCCTCTCTGCTTTGTCAGTATACATGTATACTGAAGAATCCATCTGCAGTGTGGGAGACCTGGGTTCAATCCCTGGGTTAGGAAGATCCCCTGGAGAAGAGAACGACTACCCACTCCAGTATTCTGGCCTAAAGAATTCCATGAACTGTATAGTCCATGGGATCGCAAAGAGTCAGACACAACTGAGTGACTTTCACTTCACATGCGACCTTTGGGAAGACATTTAATGTGTAAACTAAACTTAGATGGTCCTTAAGATCTATTCCAACTGTAAGATTCCATATGCCAGTAAGTTTCCTTTATTTCTTCTCTCATTTTTTGGAGATGAAGAATACATTTCTCTTTTATGACTCCTTGGTATTGCTTATACATGAAAACAGAATATGTCCCAGTAGACAAACTTGTAAGCTCAATACAAACTTATTCCCTATCCTCTGCTTTGCCTTAATCTTTTGTCTCCTTTACCCTCATTATCCTGCAACATCTTTCCATATGACTCTGCTATGATTGACCACCATCAAAAAAGAAAGAGAGAAAGGTGTTATGTTAAATTGAAATAGGTTTTTTTTTTTTTTTTTTCATTGTCTTTCCAGGTCAGGCTTCAGCTTACTTTTTTTTTTTTTTTTGAACTCCCAAACATGAACCCCCCCCCCACCTCCCACCCCACATCATCCCTCCAGATCATCCCCGTGCACCAGCTCCAAGCATCCTGCATCCTGCATTGAACACAGACTGGCGATTCGTTTCTTACATGATAGTATACGTATTTCAATGCTATTCTCCCAAATCATCCCACCCTCTCCCTCTCCCTCAGAGTCCAAAAATCCATTCTACACATCTGTATCTCTTTTACTGTCGTGCATACAGGGTCCTCATTACCATCTTTCTAAATTCCATATATATGTGTCAGTATACTGTATTGGTGTTTTTCTTTCTGGCTTACTTCACTCTGTATAATCGGTTCCAGTTTCATCCATCT
>SJYX01017497.1:0-17476 GCA_006410675.1 Oreotragus oreotragus | reverse complement strand
ATATTGAAGAATCCTTGCATCCCTGGGATAAAGCCCACTTGGTCATGGTGTATGATCTTTTTAATGTGTTGTTGAATTCTGATTGCTAGAATTTTTTTGAGGATTTTTGCATCTATGCCAGCTTACTTTTAAAAGAAATTTTTCATAGCTTTGAGAGTGTCTTGTAAAGTCACAACTTGAATTTTTGTATATCAATGATTCTGAGTACCTTGGTGACCAACAAAACAACTGCATCGATTGCCAGTCTTAGGAAGTAGCCCTTAGAGACAGCAATTTTATCAACTAAGACTGCATTGCCAGTGCAGTATAAAGGAAAATGTTTGTTTGTCCTCTCCCTGGAAGCCAAAAGAACTCTACTTCAATCTTGGAATGGCAGACTTTGTCCTTAACTAAGCAAAAGGGAATAATAAAAATTCAGCATATAGCAAAATAGGCTGTGTGTATGTGTGTGTTTACAAAAGTATAAGAACTTTTTGAAAGTATGTTGATGTGCTTTATGCCGATGGTGAGCTTTAAAAGAAAAAAATTGCTAAAAGTACAAGGAGTTAAGAATTTTCTCCAGTGTCATAGATAAAAGTATTATTATAATTTAGAGAGTATTTATGTATCAGTAAACCCAGTTCTACTTAAATTTTTAAGTTCTTAAAAAGAATTATGGTAAGCTTGACACATTAAGGCTCTATTCAGAACATGCCAAAACATCCAGTTCATTCTATCAGACATTCAGCCTCTAATCTGGTTTGTTTGATTCTCGAACTGCAAATCTCCCTTTTTGCAGTTGGATGAGTGTTGGATTGAATGAGTGTTGGATTATTTTGGCAAAGCCTCACCTGTGGCAGCAAGGAGAGGAGAGTGGAATTTTTTGGCCAACTTGATAGCCTAGAAACTTGAAACTAGCGGGGATCTTAGACCTCTCTTCATACACATTTTAGTTATATTCAAGAAAATCTAGGCCCCCTGAAAATGTTTCAATAATATCCTAAATAACTATGGTGAAGGAGGAGCTCTTGGGATAGAATTGTTATAGTTAGTAACTTTGAGCATTTAATCTGTGATATCTATTTTTGAGATTTAATCTAGATGTACTCAGTAATCAAACACCACTGTTTGAGTTAGTTACCATTATTGTCCCTATTTTAAGGCCACAGAAACTTGACTTGCCCTGTTAGATAGTAGTGGTAGAGTTGGAATTCAAATCCAGACGGTCTCATTAGATTTAACCACTCTCTTCTGTATGTTAGTCATTCAGTTGTGTCCAACTTTTTGNAAACACCACTGTTTGAGTTAGTTACCATTATTGTCCCTATTTTAAGGCCACAGAAACTTGACTTGCCCTGTTAGATAGTAGTGGTAGAGTTGGAATTCAAATCCAGACGGTCTCATTAGATTTAACCACTCTCTTCTGTATGTTAGTCATTCAGTTGTGTCCAACTTTTTGCAACCCCATGGACTGTAGCCTGCCAGACTCCTCTGTTCATGGGATTCTCCAGGCAAGAATACTGGAGTGAGTTGCCATTCATTCTCCAAGGGATCTTCCTGACCCAGGGATTGAACACGGGTCTCCTGCATTGCAGGCAGACTCTTTGTCATCTGAAGCACCAGGGAAATCTATTATATAGCCTCCCAATTATTAGCAATGGCTAGATTCTTGAATTTGTAGACCACAATCAAAATGTAAACAGTTCTGATCCTGGTCCCCACAAAAGTATGCCTCCAGCTATAATCTTGCCAGCTATTCTCAGCAATAAACTATTTTCCTTCAGATCTCTTTTTCTTAGGACAGGCACAAATTTTACACCAGCTATCGGCATTTATCTTAGTGTAAATCACCTATTTATCACTAATTAAATGGCATCTCAGTTCAGTTCTATCCCTCTGTCATGTCCGACTCTTTGCAACACCATGGACTGCAGCACGCCAGGCTTCCCTCTCCGTCACCAACTCCCGAAGCTTATTCAAACTCATGTCCATTGAGTCCGTGATGCCATCCAAACATCTCATACTCTGTTGTCCCCTTCTCCTCCTGCCCTCAATCTTTCCCAGCATCAGGGTTTTTTAAAATTTATCAGTTCTTCACATCAGGTGGCCAAAGTATTGGAGTTTCAGATTCAGCATCAATCTTTCCAATGAATATTCAGGACTGATTTCCTTTAGGATGGACTGGTTGGATCTCCTTGCAGTCCAAGGGACTCTCAAGAGTCTTCTCCAACACCACAGTTCAAAAGCATCAATTTTTTCGCACTCAGCTTTCTTTCGAGTTCAACTCTCACATCCATACATGACTACGAGAAAAACCATAGCCTTGACTAGATGGACCTTAGTTGGCAAAGTAATGTCTCTGCTTTTTAATATGCTGTCTAGGTTGGTCATAACTTTTCTTCCAAGGAGCAAGCGTCTTTGAATTTCATGACTGCAGTCACCATCTGCAGTGATTTCAGAGCCCCCTCCCAAAAAAATAAAGTCTGCCACTGTTTCCCCATCTATTTCCCATGAAGTGATGGGACCAGATGCCATGATCTTTGTTTTCTGAATGTTGAGCTTTAGGCCAACTTTTTCACTCTCCTCTTTCACTTTCATCAAGAGGCTCTTTAGCTCTTCTTTGCTTTCTACCATAAGGGTGGTGTCATCTGCATGTCTGAGGTTATTGATATTTCTCCTGGCAATCTTGATTCCAGCTTGTGCTTCATTCAGCTCAGTGTTTCTCATGATGTACTCTGCATATAAGTTAAATAAGCACGGTGACAATATATAGCTTTGCCATACTCCTTTTCCTATTTAGAACCAGTTTCTAGGTTGGTCATAACTTTTCTTCCAAGGAGCAAGCGTCTTTGAATTTCATGACTGCAGTCACCATCTGCAGTGATTTCAGAGCCCCCTCCCAAAAAAATAAAGTCTGCCACTGTTTCCCCATCTATTTCCCATGAAGTGATGGGACCAGATGCCATGATCTTTGTTTTCTGAATGTTGAACTTTAGGCCAACTTTTTCACTCTCCTCTTTCACTTTCATCAAGAGGCTCTTTAGCTCTTCTTTGCTTTCTACCATAAGGGTGGTGTCATCTGCATGTCTGAGGTTATTGATATTTCTCCTGGCAATCTTGATTCCAGCTTGTGCTTCATTCAGCTCAGTGTTTCTCATGATGTACTCTGCATATAAGTTAAATAAGCACGGTGACAATATATAGCTTTGCCATACTCCTTTTCCTATTTAGAACCAGTCTGTTGTTCCATGTCCAGTTCTAACTGTTGCTTCCTGACCTGCATATAGGTTTCTCAGGAGGCAGGACAGGTGGTCTGGTATTCCCATTTCTTTCAGAATTTTCCACTGTTTATTGTGATCCACAGAGTCAAAGGCTTTGGCATAGTCAATAAAGTAGAAATAGATGTTTTTCTGGAACTCTCTTGCTTTTTTTGATGATCCAGCGGATGTTGGCAATTTGATCTCTGGTTCCTGTACCTGTTCTAAAACCAGCTTGAACATCTGGAAGTTCACGGTTCACATATTGTTGAACCATGTTGTTCACGTTAGTACTAGGCATCTAATTTACTAACAATCCATTTAATGCAGAATTTTGCTTAATTTATGAAGTTTTTTACATTATGGCTCACATGTGGAAGCATAGTATAATAGCTACACACCAGCTCAGAGCCAGACAAGCATAGATTCAGATTCTAGTTCTGCCCTTTATTAGTTTTATAACCTTGAATGAGTTAACTTGGTTTTGCCTTTGCATAATCATAGTTATCTCATCCCCTCTCGCCTTAGTTTTCTCATTCTGGATAGCAACCATTGGGGATGATGCCATTACCTGCTTCATGTTATTGTAAGTATTATATTAAAATGATAGAGCACTTAGCAAGCACCTAGCATACAGTAACTGCTCAAAAATGATACCTATTAATATTTGTTATTATAATCTGTCATTCTTGATCCAGAGCTTTGTCACGTCCTTAATTAAACACCTCTGCACTTTTATCTATTCCTTGGTCACTAACATCTAATTGGGAAGAGTGGGTGGTTGATTGGGTTGCAATGCTTGATACTGTTCAAGGAATTGACATCTCTTGCCAAGCTTTACTCTGTTTCTGACTCCAATTATAAACTGGATTTTGTCCCTGATGAATCATAGTAAGCTGCTGATTCCTATGGTAACACCACTGAGGGCTAACTCTGTAATAAATATTTGACATGTGTGATGTCATTTCAAACCTTTTCTGGGCAGCTCAGTAAGACTAGTCATGATCAGATAAACATTTTTTGAATACATACTAGCTTACCTGATCCTATTCTTATTCCTCTATAACACATTCTCTTCTCTGTAAAGTAAGTTTCTAAAAGTGAAACTGATCATGTCTAGTCCCCTCTTTTGAACACTTTCAAGGTTTCCTCATCCTCTTTAAGAGATCCCTAGAGGTTAAGATCTTTTATTTTGCAAATTCAAAACAATGTTCATATATTAAGATATTATTAGACATTCTCACTTTCATTCTTTCATGACAGTACAGTAGTTTTTAAGGTTGTGTGACATATGGCATTACAATAAAATGGCTGAAATTGGATGTGAGAATCAACCTGTTTTCTATATAAGCCAGACATTGAAGAGATTTACCATAAACTTTTCTTTGTTAACATGTAAGGGATTATTAATTGTTATTTTTGATGTATACTTTTAAATTTCCGTTTTAATTGCTAGTTTGGTAAATAATGATAGATGTAACACATAAACTTGGGACCCTCCACAATTTTCAAAGTATAACAGGGTCCTGAGACCCAGAAGTTTTCAAACTGTTAGCTTAAGTTCAAGTTCAAACTCTGTTACAATGGTTCACCAACCATCATGTTTTATTTTAACCTCTGCAATTTTTTCCAGCTTCTTCTACCCGCCCCTCTCTCTTCTCTTTTTGCTTCTTACCTATGTTCTAACCACACTGAATTTTCAATTTCATGCTCTTTCACCCAAAGAACACACTGTTCCTTCTGCTAGGAATCTTATTTTCTCTCTAGTTGTTTAAATCTTACATCTCAAATTCAAAATTGGATATTCACTACAGCTGTACCTCTGTTAGCAGGTATCATGCTGTATTATCAGTACAATTTCATGTTTTACTTGTTTCTTTCCCACTAGATGATAAACTGCATTGGGGCAGATACTGTGTGTTCTTCATACTGTTTTTCTAGTACCAAGGACAATAATATACTAAATAAATGCTTTTTAAAATGAATTAGAGTGAACTGAAAGTTTTGTGAAATTCATAAAGATTGAGGACAGGAGGAGAAGAGGGCAACAGAGGATGAGAGGGTTGGATGGCATCACCGACTCAATAGATATGAGTATGAGCAAACTCCAGGAGATGGTGAAGGTCAGGGATGCCTGGGTGCTGCAGTCCATGGGGCTGCAAAAAATTGGAAACAACTGAGCAACTGAACAACAAAAGAGTCTAGAGAAAATGACTTCTTTTCATAGAACAAGTCCAAAAAGAGAACTGCAACAGCTGAGTTATTTTAGTTCTACCTTTAGCGATCTCTAGCTAGGCACTCTTCAACAACACAAGATAAATTGCTGTGCCAAATGATGTTGTCAGATAATAGAACTCTGAAACCTGTAGTTCCATGCAAATCCTTCAGTTCTAAGACTCTTGACAGTTTGACCAGGTAAATCAAGCAGACTGTGCAGAACAGATGTTCATTCAGACCTAGTAGTGTTCAACCACATGGTTCTAACAAGAGAACTATCAAAAATAGCCTAATATAATACTAAGCTGAAATGTATAATAATTTGTATTTGGCAAAACCAAGAAACAATTCATTTTTGCTCAGTATTATTTTAATATCCTCTAGTGCAATCATTAAGCTCTTGTTACTTTTAATATCTAGTGTGGTTAAAGAGGATTGGACTGAATTGATAAAATGATAATTATACCTCTGCTGTGCTATTTGCATTTGATCAGGAATATATTTAATTTTCTTGCAAGAGTCAGAAATTAAAGGGCTTAGATTCTAATTGGAAATAGATGCATGGAAGTTTAAGTGGGAATTTCCAGTGAAAGTCACATGAGAGTCAACTTTAGAAAATAGAGGTTATTATGAGGGATTAGGTATCATCAAACTTTATTTTTAAGGTTGCAGAAATTATAAAAGCATACCCAGTTGTTCATCCTTAATATCTATTACCACTCTGAGTTTTGGAATGAGTGATACATTCTTGCTACTGTGTGGAGGTTCACCAGCATCAGTAGTCACTTGGGAGCTTGTTAGAAATGTCTCACCCAGAACTACTGAATCAGTTATAAATTGCTAGATAATAAATTGCCACAAATTTAGCATCTTAAAACAACACAATATTATTTCATAGCTTTTGTGAGTCAGGAATCTGGGCACAACTTTGCTGGGTCCTCTGCTCAGGATCTTGCAAGGATGCAATTAAGATGTCAGCCAGAGCTGGGTTGTGATCTGAGACAAGGAGTATCTTGTCCAGGCTCACAAGGTTGTTGGCACATTTAATTTCCTTGATGCCGTAGAACCCATAGAAGCTTACTTCAAGGCCAGCATGAGAGTCTCTGACCTTACCCTCATGTCCTCTAGAACAGGAGTCTGCAACCTCCAAGATCTAATACCTGATGATTTGAGGTGGAGTTGATTCATAATAGAAAGAAAGTATACAATAAATGTAATGCTCCTGAACCATCCTGAAACCATCCCTCTGCCCCAGATTCATGGAAAATTTGTCTTCCACGAAACTAGTCCCTGGTGCCTAAAAGGCTGGGGACCACTGCTCTAGATTCTCTTTTGATGAGCTCCCTTGATTAACTCAGACTCAGCCAGGACCATCTCCCTTTCACTTAAAATCGACTGTTTTGGAACCTTAATTAACAAATCCCTTCAAAATCCCTTCATCTTTGCCATGTAACACCCTAATCATGAGAGTGCCATCCCATAGTATTCAGAGGTCCTGTGTGTGTGTGTGCTAAATTGCTTCAGTTGTGTCTGACTCTCTGTGACCTATGGACTAGGTCCTACCCACACTCAAGTGGAGGGCATTTTACACAGCATATACACTAGAGGCAGAAATCTTGGAAGCTTAGAGTTATGCTTACTCTAGCGATTCATATACATATTAAAAATTGAAGCATTGTGATCTATCACTTTCTGAGATATGAGAAAACCAAGGCAACCACAGATTAAGTAATCTATATTAATGTCATGGTGTGTTAGTAACAGAACCAGTTAAACCCAATTCTTTACTTATTTAGTCACATGAGAGTCAACTTTAGAAAATAGAGGTTATTATGAGGGATTAGGTATCATCAAACTTTATTTTTAAGGTTGCAGAAATTATAAAAGCATACCCAGTTGTTCATCCTTAATATCTATTACCACTCTGAGTTTTGGAATGAGTGATACATTCTTGCTACTGTGTGGAGGTTCACCAGCATCAGTAGTCACTTGGGAGCTTGTTAGAAATGTCTCACCCAGAACTACTGAATCAGTTATAAATTGCTAGATAATAAATTGCCACAAATTTAGCATCTTAAAACAACACAATATTATTTCATAGCTTTTGTGAGTCAGGAATCTGGGCACAACTTTGCTGGGTCCTCTGCTCAGGATCTTGCAAGGATGCAATTAAGATGTCAGCCAGAGCTGGGTTGTGATCTGAGACAAGGAGTATCTTGTCCAGGCTCACAAGGTTGTTGGCACATTTAATTTCCTTGATGCCGTAGAACCCATAGAAGCTTACTTCAAGGCCAGCATGAGAGTCTCTGACCTTACCCTCATGTTCTCTAGAACAGGAGTCTGCAACCTCCAAGATCTAATACCTGATGATTTGAGGTGGAGTTGATTCATAATAGAAAGAAAGTATACAATAAATGTAATGCTCCTGAACCATCCTGAAACCATCCCTCTGCCCCAGATTCATGGAAAATTTGTCTTCCACGAAACTAGTCCCTGGTGCCTAAAAGGCTGGGGACCACTGCTCTAGATTCTCTTTTGATGAGCTCCCTTGATTAACTCAGACTCAGCCAGGACCATCTCCCTTTCACTTAAAATCGACTGTTTTGGAACCTTAATTAACAAATCCCTTCAAAATCCCTTCATCTTTGCCATGTAACACCCTAATCATGAGAGTGCCATCCCATAGTATTCAGAGGTCCTGTGTGTGTGTGTGCTAAATTGCTTCAGTTGTGTCTGACTCTCTGTGACCTATGGACTAGGTCCTACCCACACTCAAGTGGAGGGCATTTTACACAGCATATACACTAGAGGCAGAAATCTTGGAAGCTTAGAGTTATGCTTACTCTAGCGATTCATATACATATTAAAAATTGAAGCATTGTGATCTATCACTTTCTGAGATATGAGAAAACCAAGGCAACCACAGATTAAGTAATCTATATTAATGTCATGGTGTGTTAGTAACAGAACCAGTTAAACCCAATTCTTTACTTATTGATGAACACAAAGTCGGAGAAGGCAATGGCACCCCACTCCAGTACTCTTGCCTGGAAAACCCCATGGACGGAGGAGCCTGGTAGGCTGCAGTCCATGGGGTCGCAAAGAGTCGGACACGACTGAGCGACTTCCCTTTCACTTTCCACTTTCATGCATTGGAGAAGGAAATGGCAACCCACTCCAGTGTTCTTGCCTGGGGAATCCCAGGGATGGGGGAGCCTGGGGGGCTGCCATCTGTGGGGTCGCACAGAGTCGGACACGACTGAAGGGACGCAGCAGCAGCAGCAGCAGCAGGAACAAAGTAAGTTCTGTGCTGTGTAGGCCCCACAGAGCTAGGAGAATCAAGTCTCTGGGGATCTGGAATTTCTGGGAATACACTGTAAAAGAGAAGCTTTTGTTTACAAGCTAATATTATCTATTACTATGTACAGTACACTGTGCTTGGCACTTGGCGTGTCATTACATTTAATCCTCATGTTAACTCTACCAGTTAGATGGTAGCATTATTATTTTACTGATGAAAAAACTGAGGATCAAAGAGATTAAATTAGCTGCTACACCTAGTGTATGGACCTAGGAGTCAAAGCAAGCATGTTTGACCTGATTTTTCTACCACATCAATGCTATCTCTAAAGTGGGGAAAAGGGGCTACCCAAGGAGAAAGTCCCTGGATACAAATTTGTCAAACTCCAACATGTCAAGAGATTTGAAGATACCTTTCTTCTGCCTACCTTGAAATAAACTGGGAAAGCTCCTGGATTTTGTGAAGCATTCAGAAACCAGTAAGTGGGGGCATCACCAGTAGAGAGCACAGCCATTTACCAACAGCCTCTGTTGCATTCATTGGGAATTCCTAGAAGATGACCCTGACCTGAGTATGCCGTCAGTATTCTTTCTTTTTTATGGATTTTATTTATTTTGGCTGTACTGGATCTTCCTTGTGGCACAGGTTCTTCCTTGCAGCACTTCTCTAGTTGTGGCATGCAAGCATAGTTGCCCTGCAGCATGTGGGATCCTAGTACCCTGACCAGGGATTGAACCTGGGTCCCTTGCATTGTAAGGCAGGTTTTTAACCTCTGGACCACCAGGGAAGTCCCAGGTGCTGTCAGGGTTCTGAGAAAGCCAACTTAAGGGACTCAATGGATGATGAAGAAAGCCTCCATTTGCTGAGTGCACTGAAATTCCTGAGAGGCAAAGAGAAGGTAGAATAATTGCTGACTCTACTGTTGACTGTTATAGTGATAGGAGACTTCACATCAGAAAATGTGGTGGCATTCTTTTTCTATTTCCTTTTTTTTCCTTTTTGTGGCAAAAGTTGACCACTTTAGATATTCTCCAGATAGCTTTCAAGATAGTACTGATCTCTTCAAAACCAGAAAACTTTTAGGATTTTATCTGTACATTTCAGTGATTACTTAAGGCTAGAATTATCAGGGGGATTGTGGGGTAATAGCTAAAAGGTGTGGGGTTTGTTTCCTTTGGGGGTCATGTGAAATGATTTGGGTGATAGATGCACAAGTCTGTGAAAATGATTAACAGCTATAGAATTGTATACTTTAAACGAGTGAATTTGTTGGTATGTGAGTCAGTGGTAAAGAATCCATCTGCCAAGGCAGGAGACTCGGGTTCAATCCCTGGGTGGGGAAGATTCCCCTGGAGAAGGAAATGGTAGCCCACTCTAGCATTCTTGCCTGGAAAATCCAATGGACAGAGAAGAGCCTGGCACACTACAGTCCATAGGGTCGCAAAAGAGTCAGGTATGACTTGGCAACTAAAAAACAACAAACTATATCTCAAAGTTTTAATTTTTTGATGTTTTGTAGGAAATTTTAGTGGATGATAACAGGTTTCAGATTGAGATTAAACCAGTATTTTCCAAATAATGACCAAATTATTCCAAATTATTATTATTATTAATTATTATTATATTAAATTATTCCAAATTACTATTTACAAATAATAACCAAGTTTTAAATTAATTTTATAGGAGGATGGTCAAGAACCTTGTTTGTAGATTTTATCTTCACTTTCTTCCTCCCATGAGGAAGAAACGATTGTCAGTTCCCTAAGAGATACTGCTTTGACCCAACCCCAAATGAGTGGAGTTAATTACTTAGGGCAAGCTGAAAAGGGGCTTTCCAGGTGGTGCAGTGGTAAAGAATCTGCCTGCCAATGCAGGAGATTCAAGAGATGTAGGTTCGATCCCTGGATTGGGAAGATCCCCTGGTGGAGGAAATGGCAACCTGCTTCAGTATTCTTGCCTGGAAAACCCCATGGACAGAGGAGCCTGGCAGGCTACAGTCCATGGGGCTACAACAGAGTTGGACATGACTGAGTGACTGAGCATTAACTAGAGCTGAAAAAGCAACTGCCAAAGAGTGTCATGTAAACTGTTGTTGGCTAGTCTCCTTGCCCTCATGAGCCCTAAAGCTCAGAAGGATTTTATAAAGTGTAAGAGTGGTTTTATGTTGACCCACAGAATGAATATGGAGTCTATTTGGTCAAAATGAGTCTAAAGATGAGTGGGAATAACTTTGCTCCTCTTCCCATGCTCCCAACTCTCTTCCCTCCCAATTTCTAACTTCTTATGTTTGTTCAGTGCCTCTGGACAACAGGGCTCACTTCTCTAACTTCTTCCCACAGATATTGCTACGGACTTTAAGCAGCAGGTCAACACAGTGGAAAGAGCACTGGCTTTAGTATAAGGGCTCTGATTGACTCTGGGCTTTCTGTCACTATGCTGCCTTGGGGAAAAAATGATTAACTTCTCTAAACTTTTCAATTTCCCAGCTGGGGACATAGTTCTCATGGAGTGGATAGGAGGCTTACCGGCTGCTCAGTAATAAATGGCAGTTGTTACTACACATGTTGTTCAATATCAATACTGAACAAGTTGTTGAATATCAATCTTGAAATTTTTAAATTTTATGGTTTTTAAAGAATTCTAAGCCTTCTAGGTTCTGTGCCTATAAGTTGAGATGCTGTGATTAAACTTTACATTGTTGCAGCCTGTTAATATACTAATTAGGCTATCTAGCAGAATATCATGAGGTCTTTCCTAGAAATGGTCAATGTACCCGTTTTTTAGGAAAATGTAATTACTGATGTGATTAACTGGTCCTATGTCTGAGTGAAGGAGTGATGGGGACAATTCATGTTAAAATAGCAAAACAAGAAAATGTTTGAAATACTGAAGAATGTGTATGTATGTGTATATATATATATACATATACACACACATTTTGGGTTTAAATGATATTTCTCACAGAATCTACATGGCAGTGGAGATCTATGGCTTTCTCATTCCACTCCACTTGTTCTCAAACCTCATAGATATGGGACCTTAATGTTTTGGGGTACATCAGGTAGCCAGCACTGCAGTTATACCTATTTTCTTCCATCCCTCATAGTTTCTTGATCATTTAAAACCAAAGTCCTGGCTTCTGTGTCTGGTTGTATGGTAGAAATCATCAGTAAGTTTGTATCCTTGGCTCAGTTTAGTTACTGGTTGGAGAGCTGGGAGCTTCGAATCTTTGAGGTGGAGGTAGAGACCAAGTTCTCACTGTGCTTCAGGTGAAAAATCAAAGCCAGGCCTTTTACACTAGGAAGAGTTAGTCTCTTCTTAGCGTTTAATCTTACACTTTATCATTAAAAAAAACAACAACTGTACCTTCTTTTCAGCCTCAAGTTATGTCACAAAGGTCTCTTTTATAGCCTCCAGCTTTCATAATCTCCAGGAAGACAGTTGTGAGGAGAAAATCCATCTTGCCCTGCAAAAAATAATAATAATAAAAGATAGGACATTCAGGCAGCATGCATCATATATACATGCAGCTTTATTTCCTCCTTTTAAGTATAATGTGTTTTGAATATTTTTCCATAGAGATATGTGTCATTTTTTATGTTTTCATGGTGTTTTCTACACATTCTATAATTCAGATATATAACTATTTTCCAATTGTTTTGGAGTTTGGGCTTTGCACTTAATATATAGTCATAGACTGCTTTGCTAAATCCCTATGCACAGATCTAATAAAATAAAGACAAGTGGAAAGAATTTGGTGTGGGACTCTCAGGGCCGCTTTCTACCTTCTGATATCCTTTATTTTATTGTAAATACTTCATGTGGCCATTTTTGTTTACATCACACTGATTTCTGAATTTTTATTAAGAGAAAATGGATATAAAGAAACTTGATTGCTGACAATAGCAGAACCATTTGCGGTACACTTTCATCATCCAACATGAAACCAAGTAACATGAAGTAAAATATATTGGGCAGTTTTTGCTAGAAGTCAGCACATCTGTCAGTGAAGAGCTAGCACTTTAATGGATCTGTGTAAAGTGACTTAGCAAAGCAGTTTATGACTGTATATTAGGTTTAAGGCCTAAATGAGAAGTTGTCACCTTTGTGACTTTCTGATGTGAATTTAATATAAAACACTCTGAACAAAGATCATGGGGGAGAAAGTAGAGGAAAGCTGTAGCATAATCAAATTCTAACTGTGGTTTCTTATCTTAGAGTTGACATCTTGGTAAGATGAATTTGTTCTCAGAGTATCTTTATGAAGTTGCAACAAGTAATAGATCACTTTATCAAAATACAGATACAATGGACAAAGTCGAAAGAATCAGCAGTGCCTTGCTTGGAAAAATTGTCATGAACATTCATTTCTGTGGTTGAAATATATCTGAGAGTTAAGAAATGCATCACTTATCACACAGATGCTTGGCATCTGTGGGCCCAAGCCATTGATCATTTCCATCCACTCTGGATAATGTCTGTTTGTCTGATAAACTTGTACTTCTCATGTTTAACCCAAGCTAGAGCTCTCATTTAGAGGTTTTTGTCTTTTTTTTAATAGTACAGGTAAAGTGGATTTAATTCAAGTTAACCAAGATGTTTAGTTTCTACTACATAAATGTCCCAGTCCAAAGACTCCTTTCGGGGTAACACAGAGAATAGTGTTATCACTCAGGTGTCTTATAACCTACTTGGTAGTGGGGAGAGGAGAAAGAGATGGTGGGACAGATGTGACAAGGGCACAATGAGGAAGATTGTAATCAGTGTTGTAGAAAAATATTGGGTTGGTCGTAAAGTGTGTTTGGATTTTTCCATAAAATGTTACAGAAAAACCCCAATGTACTTTTTGGCCAACCCAATATGCATGCCCTGTTATGTAATTTCAGAAAGAAATAAGAGGGGAGTTGGTGAAAATGTAGCAAATAGCAGTTCAATACTAGCCAATTGGTAGGCACTGTGAAAAGTAGTGGGGACAACTGAGCGTGGCATGTGCATGTGTGTGAGCACATGCAGCCCGTGGACTGAAATCAGAGTGTGGTAAGTAGAAACACATCCTTTTCAGTCTCTCTTTGGGGCCAGGCACTCTACTTGAACTTTTTCTACTCTCAAAACAACCCTGAGACCGTTTTGATAATCTCTATTTTACATAGGAGGAAACAGCATTTCAAGGTTGAGAATTTAGTTCAAGATTGTGTAATTTGTAAGTAGCAAAATGAGTAATTTAAACCTACAATCAATATCGTTTTAATAGCTATCATTTGAGTGCCTGCTAGACGCTTAGTACTACTGGACACTTGCTATGAGTCAAGTTTTATAACAATTCTGCAAAGTATGTATTAAACCTATCATTTTACACATCAGGAAACTGAGAAAGACAATTAGTAACTTTCAAGATCACAGCTGATTATTAGGATTTAAAAATAATTAGGATTTAAATCTGATTCTATCTGATTCTAAGCCTGTTTTTTTTTTTTTTTTTTAACAATGCAACTGCTCATTGGAAGCCCCTGGTGGCTCAGACAGTAGAGTCTGCCTGCAGTGTGGGAGACCTGGGTTCGATCCCTGGGTCGGGAAGATCCCTTGGAGAAGAAAATGGCAACCCACTCCAGTATTCTTGCCTGGAGAATCCCATGGGTGGAGGTGCCTGGTGGGCTACAGTCCACGGGGTCACAGAGTCAGACATGACTGAGTGGCTTCACTTTTGCTCATTGAAGGGATAGAAGAGATTAATTATGAAGATCTTGAGTGGGCAGTTTTGGAAAGGGTAACATTTGAGGTAGGCTTTTAAAATGGCTAGAACTTAAACAGAGTTGGAGTAGAAACATATTTAAAGTGGGAGGAAAGACAGCAGTGTAGTAAAAAGCATATTTTGAAGAATAGTTTGAAGTGGTTTGGCATGGCTAGATTGTAGGAAACCTCAGACAAAAATAAGATCGGAAAAATAGCTGCCACTGGAGTAACTCCAGTATCATAGTTTTTTTTTCCTTTTTTTTTTTAATGAGGAAAGATTGAAGATTCTGAGCTTAGAATGGACATGATCAGACCTGTGCCATGGCTTATTATTGTCTGTCTCCCATCAATAGCTTAAGAACTCCAGGAGAGCAGGGATTCTTTTCTGTTTAGTTCACTACTGTGCCCCTAGTAACCAGTGTCCAGAATATAATTAGGGCTGCAGTCTACAGCCCTGAGGTTAATAACCTGCATGATTTCAGTGGCTGGCATTCACATACCTTACAATACAAACAATGTCCCTGACACTTGTGCAGTTTTATAAATACTGGACATAATGGGCATTCAATAAATATTTTGTGTAAATGAATGCTTAATTTGCTTTAGGTGAGTCTGGATGAGGTTTATAGGATATATTGCAGGAAGCAGAGAATCAGAAAATAGAATGTTAGTATAATTTTTAAGTAGTCAAAGCAGGAGATAATGATCTGAACTACCTAATTGGAAGTGGAAAGGACAGGATAGAGACAAGACATGCTTCCATGGCAGAATTAGCACTTTTTTTGTTTGTTTGTTTTGTTCTTTCACTGATTGGATATATAAAGGGGAGAGGTATGGGCAAGGGAAAGTTAAAAGTTCTCAAGGATTTTAGTTTGATTGCCTGCAGGATGATAATGGCACAAAATTAGAAAAGGAAAATAAGAAAAACAAGCAAGTTTGGATGGTGTGAGCGGGTGGAAGATGAATTCATGGATGTACATATTGAGTTTGAGGAGCCTCTGGGATACATGGATAGACCTATCTATTTCCTGGTATTTGAATATATTGACCTGAAACTCAGCAGAGAGATCAAGGATAAAAAGATAGATGATGGCAGTTTTGAAGCTATGGGAGGAAAAGATGTAGAGAAGTGGTGGAATGGGAAGAGGAGGCCACAAAAAATTGCCACTTAAAAATGCCTATAATAGTGGATAGTCACAGTGAAAATAGAAGGACACTGACAAGATATAGTCAGGATGCAGAAAAGGAGCTTTAAGTGTCTCAGAAGCAGGAGAGATGGAGGTAGTCATCTATGCTGTCAGCTGTCAAGAGGTCAAGCAAAAAAAGGACAGAAGAGGTCGCTGGATTTATTAATTAGAAGATCATTTCTGTCAAGAATAAATCAGTGGGTTAGATGCTAGATTGCAAGTTATTAGAGGGATGTAAGGTGAGAAAATATAGACCACAAATGAACAATGAAGGATTAGAAAGATAGAGCTGTACAGTAGAACTGTACTGTGTAGCACAAGGAACCATACTCAATACTCAGTAATGACCTCTATATAAATAGATGCTAAAAAAAAAATGTATATATGTTTATGTATAAATGATTCACCTTGTACAGCAGAAACTAACAGCATTGCGAATCAACTGTAGTCCAATAAATTATTTACTTATGACCACACTGTGTCTTTGCTGCCCGGGCTTTTCACTAGTTGTGGCAAGCAAGGGCTACCCTTTGTTGTGGTGCATGGCCTTCTCATTGTGGTGGCTTCTCTTGTTGCAGAGCACCAGCTCTAGGCACGCAGTCCCAGTAGTTGCAGCAGACAGGCTCCAGAGCTCCTGCTCAGTAGTTTTGGCGAACAGGCTTAGTTGCCCTGCAGCATGTGGGATCTTCCCAGATCAGGGATCAAATCCATGTCCCTTGCATTGGCAGGAAGATTCTTATCCATTGCACCACCAGGGAAGTCCTCCAATAAAAATTAATTTAAAGAAAGATAGAACTGTGACTTGAAAAAAAAGCATAGATAAAGAACAATTTTATAGCATAGAGGAAGATTTGCCTATGTCTCTTGGTTAAGGGGAAGGAATCAATGGAAGTATTGAAGATGGAGGTGACTGATGAAATAAAGTCCTAGAAAGGAAGGAAGAGATGGGGACAAGAGCACAGCAAAATGCTTATAATGTAGGAAGGACACTTCTTTCAAGCTCTGAGGGAAGAGAAAAGGATATGTAGAGATAGAGAATATAAAATGGAAGCAAGGCAGTTTTTAGGAGCACATGGTAGATGGCCTCAATCTTCTCTGTGAAGTAGGAGGCAACTCCATCTGCTAAGCTATGGACTCTTTCGTAGGTTAAAAGGTTTAAGTTTTAAAATATAGATACCCTTAAGTTTATTTGCATTTTGACAGTGTAAGGTGAACTTTCACTATACTTAATTGAGTCTCACTAAATTCTGCTCACTGAGGAGCAGTGGCTGTGCAGGTGCAGGAGGGCCTAGAAGAGCTATCCCACATTGAAGGTCAGGAATGGTGGTGGTAAGGAGATACCCCTCCTCCAAGGTAAGGAGCAGTGGCTGTGCTTTGCTGGAGCAGCCGTGAAGAGATACCCCACACCCAAGGTAAGAGAAACCCAAGTAAGATGGTAGGTGTTGCAAGAGGGCATCAGAGGGCAGACACACTGAAACCATACTCACAGAAAACTAGTCAATCTAATCACACTAGGACCACAGCCTTGTCTAACTCAATGAAACCAAGCCATGCCCATGGGGCAACCCAAGATGGGCAGGTCATGGTGGAGAGGTCTGACAGAATGTGGTCCACTGGAGAAGGGAATGGCAAGCCACTTCAGTATTCTTGCCTTGAGAACCTCATGAACAGTATGAAAACGCAAAATGATAGGATACTAAAGGAGGAACTCCCCAAGTCAATAGGTGCCCAATATGCTACTGGAGATCAGTGGAGAAATAACTCCAGAAACAATGAAGGGATGGAGCCAAAGCAAAAACAATACC
>SJYX01017496.1:247905-268257 GCA_006410675.1 Oreotragus oreotragus | reverse complement strand
TCTTTGGCATTGCCTTTCTTTGGGATTGGAATGAAAACTGAACTTTCCAGTCCTGTGGCCACTGCTGAATTTTCCGAATTTGCTGGCATATTGAGTGCAGCACTTTCGCAGCATCATCTTTCAGGATTTGAAATAGCTCAACTGGAATTCCATCACTTCCACTATCTTTGTTTGTAGTGATACTTCTTAAGGCCCATTTGACTTCACATTCCAGGATGTCTGGCTCTAGGTGAGTGATCATGCAATCATGATTATCTGGGTCACAAACATCTTTGTTTTATAGTTCTTCTGTGTATTCTTGCCACTGTTCTTAATATCTTGTACTTCTGTTAGGTCCATACTATTTCTGTCCTTTATTGAGCCCATCTTTGCATGAAATATTCCCTGGGTATCTCTAATTTTCTTGAAGAGATCTCTAGTTTTTCCAGTTCTACTGTTTTCCTCTATTTCTTTGCATTGATCACTGAGATAGGCTTTCTTATCTCTTCTTGCTATTCTTTGGAATTTTACATTCAAATGGGTATATTTTTCCTTTTCTCCTTTACCTTTTGCTTCTCTTCTCTTCACAGCTATTTGTAAGGCCTCCTCTGACAACCATCTTGCCTTTTTGCATTTCTTTTTCTTGAGGATGATCTTGATCACTGCTCCTGTACAATGTCACAAACCTCCATCCATAATTCTTCAGACACTCTGTCTATCAGATTTAATCCCTTGACTCTATTTGTCACTTCCACTGTATAATAATAAGGAATTTGATTTAGGTCATATTTGAATGGTCTAGCGATTTTCCCTACTTTTTTCAATTTAAGTCTGAATTGAGCAAGAAGGAGTTCATGATCTGAGCCACAGTCAACTCTGGTTCTTGTTTTTGCTGACTGTATAGAGTTTCTCCATCTTTGGCTGCAAAGAATATAATCAATCTGATTTATGATGCCCTCTTCTCCTTCTTCCCTCAATCTTTCCCAGCATCAGGGACTTTTCCAATGAGTCAGCTGTTTGCATGAGATGACCAAAATACCGGAGTTTCAACTTCAGCGTCAGTCCTTCCAACTAGTATTCAGAGTTGATTTCCATTAAGATGGACTGGTTTGTCCAAAGGACAGCAAGGGTTTCCTTAAGTCCAATGACAAGAGTCCTTAAAAAAGAGAAGCGGAGAAAGGTTTGAGCCAAAGACAAAAAGAATAAGGTCACATGGAAGCAGAGGCAGAGATTAGAGTGATGTAGTCCAAGCTAGGGAAGGTCCATGGGTCACCGGAAGCTGGAAGAGGCTGTGAAGGAGTCTTCTCTGGAGCAAACAGAGCTTACAGATATGCCCCTACAGAGCTCCGTTGAGCCCATGTTTTTGGACTTTTGGTCTCCAAAACCGAGAGAATCATTTACATTGCTTTTGAGCCTCTGAGTCTGTGGTAATTTATTCCATGCCAGCCCTAGGAAGCCAACACAGCCAGAAGGCTGTATCTTCCCTGTTAAACTATAGGCATCAGGAGGCTGATTACTGAGACTGCTGCATGGCAAGCAACTTGGGAATCACTGACAAATTAGATGGCTGATTCTCAGCTACATGTACACACATGTGAGTTCAAGGGTAATCTATGTAATTGGAGAGATGATTCTCCAGACACACAAGCTTGAAGAAAGTGTTGCACAGCACATTTCATAGCAGCTTCTACTGTCCTCTTCTGGTGGTGCTGCCATGCCCAGTTGCGTCCAACTCTTGCAAACTCATGGGCTGTAGCCTGACAGGTTTCTCTGTCCATGGAATTTTCCAGGCAAGAATACTGGACTGGGCTGCCATTTCCTACTCCAGGGGCTCTTCCTGACCCACAGATTGAACCCCCTTCACTTTCACGCATTGGAGAAGGAAATGGCAACCCACTCCAGTGTTCTTGCCTGGAGAATCCTAGGGACAGAGGAGCCTGGTAGGACAGATTCTTTACCACTGAGCCACCTGGGAAGTTTTATTATTATGGTACCTCATAGATATTATATTAATCTTGTTTTGCAACATTGCATTTTAAGCTCCTTGACTACAGAGAATCATAGTTTATTCTTCTCTGTTTTGCCTTGTGTGTGCCTATGTGCGTTGTCACTCAGGTGTGTCTTACTCTTTGCAGCCCCGTGGACTGTACACCCCTCTGTCCATGGGATTTTCCAGACAAGAATACTGGAGTGGGTTGCCCTTTCTCTCTCCAGGGTATCTTCCCAACCCAGGGACTGAATACATGTCTCCAGCATTGAGCCACCAGGGAAGCCCCTGTATTTCCTTGGGTTAGCTCTAAGATTTTTGTTTGTTTAGTTTTGGTTTTGCTTGATAATTAATTAAATGTTTGATTGCAGGCAATTGGTTTTCATGAATTATTCCCTGAATACAAAGCCAATTCTTATGAAAGGCCATAGATCATTTGAAAAAAAATTACCAAGACTTGGAGTCAGGGCCATTTGATAAACTGGTGTGATTTTATAACAGAGCTTGACCTCTATTACAACAGAAGTTACAACAGAGTAGCTTAGAGGTTGTAATTTTGTATCAGCTTCCTTCAATAATGGCATACAATATAATTAACTTTTGGATAGAATTCAACTTAATAAGCACATTCACATCTTTTTGTTCATCAAGCCATTGTAAAAATTGTTTGAGGCAGTATAATAATTCTTTGCTATTAAAAAATAAAATTATCTCCCCAAATTTTACAAGGAATCTTTGGATTACAAATATCTCTCCAAATTTGTTTGCTCCCGAGATTTGTGAGTGAGAGTTTGGCTAGTGAGAGATAACTGCATTACCTTATCTAGTGTTTTACTAGTGCCTTGTCAAGTTCACATCGTAGGATAAATAAAATTCAGATTCAGAGACAGTAAGTGACTTTCTCCAGGTCTCACACTCATTAAATGGCAATCCTGGGACTGGAACAGTTCTTATAACTTCATGTTTATTTTTTATTATCACTTTTTCCTATTGGCATGAGGGACCTCATTTTTGCTCATGAGGAAATAAATTCTGAGAAGCAGTTCATTGCATGGAAATTCAGAAGGTAATAAAGTTGGAAAAACAGAGTAGAGGATAAAGGATATTTGAAGATCAGCTGGTTCTGGTTTGAGGTTTGTGAGAAATCACTTCTAGTGGCTGCAAAGGAACACTGGAACCATTGGAATGGATGGATGTGGGTCCTTCTCCCAATTTCATCCAAAACTGTATTAACTTTATCTCTTTTGTATCACACGGATCCTCCTAAAACCTTATTTCAAGAATAGAGCCAACTCTCACAATACAAACAAAACAAAATACAACACAATCAGATAATCTGAAACCCACATGTATGCTTGGTTGCTCAGTCATGTCTAACCGTTTGCCACTCTGTGGACTATAATCCGCCTGGCTCCTCTGTCTATGGGGATTCTCCAGGCAAGAATACTGGAGTGAGTGCCATGCTCTCCTCCAGGGGATTTTGCCAACCCAGGAACTGGACCCAGATCTCCCACGTTCCAGGCAGATTCTTTATTGTCTGAGCCACGAGGGAAACCCACATACCCAACTTTGAATCTAACACAGTGCATCTGAGCAGAGTCAGGACTGAACCTCAGACTCTGCCCTCCCAGACCTCACTACGTGGTCTACCAGGCCTTAGGGAATGGGTCTGCAAGGTCAGTGGACGAGGTCTTACTAATTGCATTTTACTTATCCCTACCCACAGTCTAGAAGCATTAGGCCTGGTTGAGAGACACAGAGTCATATTGGTCTCTGGAGTCTGTGTATTCTGGCCCAATCTTCAGTGTTAGGCTTGGGTGATTTTTACCCAGAAAAGTAGACAGTAAAGTCTGTGGGAAGCTCTGCAGAGTCTTCCTTCCATTGCCCTAAACTAGGCTTTTTTGGAATTATGGGGTCAACCCTATTTCATTAATTGAGCAGCCTTCCAATCAAGTTCAATCCTTGGGTTGGGAAGATCTCCTGGAGAAGGAAATGGCAACCCACTCCAGTATTCTTGCCTGGAAAATCCCATGGACGGAGGAGCCTGGTAGGCTACAATCTGTGGGGTTGCAAAAAGAGTCGGACATGATTGAGCGACTTCACTTTCCAATCAAAATACAATCAAAATTGGTCTTCTCCATGCCTCATAATTTATCATTATTGCTAGCTAGTTTTAGAACTGCACCAAGAGATCAACAAAGAGAACAGACATTTCTCCACCCTGCTTCCTCATTCTGAAGGGTTGTTTTATAGCTACCTTAAGGAAAAGAAAGGTCCAGCAATAGAGTGGGCAGCTTTTATTATGAGAGTAACTTAGGTAGGCCCCATGTATGCTGCTCACTTAGAATTTAGCTAATATACTCTACCTCTTCTGAGAAATGCGAAAGAAACCTTAATAACTTCATATGGTCTCATTTGGACTGTCTTAGCATGATCTGTATTGATAATCCATGACATGGCTTTTTCCCATACATCTTAGACATCATATATAGTCTATTGATTTCTACCTATTTCTACTTATATTTCTATCTATATTGTCTATAATTTCTACCTATTAAAATTATTTGGATTATACCAATGAAAGACTCCACTGGTTATCAAAATTTCTTACCAAATAAGAAATAAAACCTCATTAAGAATTAGTGAGGATATTCTGCAATATTTCTGTGATTGGTAGTTGAAGGATGCTAGCCTGAAAGAGCGGAGAAGGTGATGGCACCCCACTCCAGTACTCTTGCCTGGAAAATCCCATGGATGGAGGAGCCTGGTAGGCTGCAGTCAATGGGGTCGCTAAGAGTCGGACACGACTGAGTGACTTCACTTACACTTTTCACTTTCATGCATTGGAGAAGGAAATGGCAACCCACTCCAGTGTTCTTGCCTGGAGAATTCCAGGGATGAGGGAGCCTGTTGGGCTGCCATCTATGGGGTCGCACAGAGTCGGACACGACTGAAGCGACTTAGCAGTGGCAGCAGCAGCAGCAGCAGCCTGAAAGAGATGAAGAACATCTGTTTACTCCAATGATGAGCGGTAAAAAGCAAGCAAAAATTTCTAGCAAGTTGTCTTGGAAACAATATGCGTTTTAATACTGAGGTTACTTTCTATTCAGTTCAGTTCAGTCACTCATTCATGTTCAACTGTTTGGGACACCATGGACTGCAGCATGCCAGGCTTCCCTGTCCATCACCAACTCCCAGAGTTTACTCAAACTCCTGTCCATGGAGTCGGTGATGACATCCAACCTCATCCTCTGTCTTCCTCTTTTCTTCCCGCCTTCAATCTTTCCTAGCATCAGGATCTTTTCCCATCAGGTAGCCAAAGTATTGGAGTTTCAGCTTTAGCATCAATCCTTCCAATGAATATTCAGGACTGATTTCCTTTAGGATGGGTTGGTTGGATCTCTTTGCAGTCCAAGGGACTCTCAAGAGTCTTCTCTAATACCACATACAAAAGCATCACTTCTTCAGCATTCAGCTTTCTTTACAATCCAACTCTCAAATCCATACATACTACTGGAAAAACTAAAGCTTTGACAGACATTTGTCTAGGCAGACATTTGTTGGGCAAAGTAAAGTCTCTGCTTTTTAATATGCTGTCTAGGTTGGTCATAACTTTCCTTAAAAGGAGCAAGTGTCTTTTAATTTCACGGCTGCAGTCACCATCTGTAGTGATTTTGGAGCCCCCCCAAAATAAAGCCTGTCACTGTTTCCATTGTTTCCCCATCTATTTGCCATGAAGTGATGGGACCGGATGCCATGATCTTAGTTTTCTGAATGTTGAGCTTTAAGCCAACATTTTCACTCTTCTCTTTCACTTTCACCAAGAGGCTTTTTAGTTCCTCTTCACTTTCTGCCATAAGGGTAGTGGCATCTACATATCTGAGGTTATAGATATTTCTCCCAGCAATCTTGATTCCAGCTTGTGCTTCATACAGTTCAGTATTTCTCATAATGTAATCTGCATATATGTTAAATAAGCAGGGTGACAATATACAACCTTTACATACTCCTTTCCCAATTTGGAACCAATCTGTCGTTCCATGTCCAGTTCGAACTGTTGCTTCTTGACCTGCATACAGATTTCTCCGGAGGCAGGTCAGGTGGTCTGGTATTCCCATCTCATGAGAATTTTCCACAGTTTGTTGTGATCCACACAGTCAAAGGCTTTGGCATAGTCAATAAAGCAGACATAGATGGTTTTCTGGAACTCTCGGAAGTCATCAATTTGATCTCTGGTTCCTCTGCCTTTTCCAGATTGAACATCTGGAAGTTCACAGTTCACGTACTGTTGAAGCCTGACTTGGAGAATTTTGAGCTTTACTTGCTAGTGTGTGAGATGAGTGCAATTGTGCAGTAGTTTGAGCATTCTTTGGCATTGCCTTTCTTTGGGATTGGAATGAAAACTGAACTTTCCAGTCCTGTGGCCACTGCTGAATTTTCCGAATTTGCTGGCATATTGAGTGCAGCACTTTCGCAGCATCATCTTTCAGGATTTGAAATAGCTCAACTGGAATTCCATCACTTCCACTATCTTTGTTTGTAGTGATACTTCTTAAGGCCCATTTGACTTCACATTCCAGGATGTCTGGCTCTAGGTGAGTGATCATGCAATCATGATTATCTGGGTCACAAACATCTTTGTTTTATAGTTCTTCTGTGTATTCTTGCCACTGTTCTTAATATCTTGTACTTCTGTTAGGTCCATACTATTTCTGTCCTTTATTGAGCCCATCTTTGCATGAAATATTCCCTGGGTATCTCTAATTTTCTTGAAGAGATCTCTAGTTTTTCCAGTTCTACTGTTTTCCTCTATTTCTTTGCATTGATCACTGAGATAGGCTTTCTTATCTCTTCTTGCTATTCTTTGGAATTTTACATTCAAATGGGTATATTTTTCCTTTTCTCCTTTACCTTTTGCTTCTCTTCTCTTCACAGCTATTTGTAAGGCCTCCTCTGACAACCATCTTGCCTTTTTGCATTTCTTTTTCTTGAGGATGATCTTGATCACTGCTCCTGTACAATGTCACAAACCTCCATCCATAATTCTTCAGACACTCTGTCTATCAGATTTAATCCCTTGACTCTATTTGTCACTTCCACTGTATAATAATAAGAAATTTGATTTAGGTCATATTTGAATGGTCTAGCGATTTTCCCTACTTTTTTCAATTTAAGTCTGAATTGAGCAAGAAGGAGTTCATGATCTGAGCCACAGTCAACTCTGGTTCTTGTTTTTGCTGACTGTATAGAGTTTCTCCATCTTTGGCTGCAAAGAATATAATCAATCTGATTTTGGTGTTGACCATCTGGTGATGTCCATGTGTAGAGTCTTCTTTTGTGTTGTTGGAAGAGGGTGTTTGTTATGACCAGTGTGTTCTCTTGGCAAAACTCTATTAGCCTTTGCCCTGCTTCATTCTGTACTGCAAGGCCAAAATGCCTGGTACTCCAGCTATTTCTTGACTTCCTACTTTTGCATTCCAGCCCCCTATAATGGAAAGGGCATTTTTTGGGGTGTTAGTTCTAGAAGGTCTTGTAGGTCTTCATAGAACCGTTCAACTTCAACTTCTTCAGCATTACTGGTCGGGGCATAGAGTTGGATTACTGTGATATTGAGTGGTTTGCCTTGGAAATGAACAGAGATCATTCTGTCATTTTTTAGACTGCATTGAAGTGCTGCATGTCTATTAAATCTCATTTATTTCCACATCTACATCAGAATTAGCTGTCTAAAAAATTATTAAAACATAGTTGATTTACAATATTTAGTTTCTACTATGCAACAAAGTGTATCCACTCTTTTTCAGATTCTTTCCCATATGTGTGTCTTTTTAATCTTTTCTTGAACTCCTTGCAACTTTATATCTGATGCTACTGCCAGTCCTCCATCAGAAGCGAGTCTTTGCCAACATTTAGGCCTTCCTGGATTAGATAACTAGTGAGAAATCCTGGAAAACAAGTGACAAATGAACCAACTGAAAAGTCTGCTCCACTGATAGAAGTGGAAGGACATTTTCTTATTCATTTTCTCATCAAACATTTTCCTGTTGCCTTTCTCACTAAGGAGGAGCAACTATTCTTAAACAAGATCTAACATTTACTTGAAACCAATAGTTTCCAGTAAAGAATTTTTAGGATAAATGTAGGCTTACTAGTAAATATTGGTTTAATCTTCAGGGAAAATTAAAAGCTTGTGGTTTGGGATTGACGGCAGAAGGCAGATGTATAAGGTCTAAGAACCGAAGGGTTGGTAAATTCCCCAAATAATGTCCTCTATTCCAGCTCCAGGCAAAAGAACCAGAATATACCCATTCATTTTCTCCTAAAGGAAAGAATTATTCCAAATCTAGGAGCGCTGAGTAAAATTCAATCAGTCTTTTTCAATGCTTTGCTTAGTAGTGCTATATATTAAGCTCTTCTCGTAACTTACCCACCCAAGGGTCTGGTAGAATAGAAATCATGGTAATTTGTGCTACTTTTTGTGGAGACTATGTCTTATAAACTGAGCATAATAGCATGTTGTGTGACTCCATTTATTGCCCAATTATAGTTCACGTGGACATGTTTAGCTGAGTAGCATTAGTTGCTTTCTCTCACACACAGCTTTGCTGGAACTTTTCAAAAACCTTTTGCTGATCGCAACTTGGTAACTGCTCATGTCTTGTTCAATCCACTCATGATAAATGTAAGACTTACCTCATGTCCCGTCGGCCCCTGGTTCATTCTTCTGCTGCTTCCCTTCTCCTTCTTTTTATCTACAGCCTTTTTTTTTTTTTCTGAAAGAATGTAAAATAAGATGCCAGCAAGCACTCAGCTATGCCATCTGGGTATGGTCTGAAATGGAATTCACCCCTGATGAACCAGAGGTGAGGGATGGCAGTTAGCTCCCAAAGGCCTCATCCTGGCCCCCTCCCTCCTGACCTCAGAGAGGAACACCCAGTGTCCCCAGAGATGCAGATATAGACGCATGATTCATGATAGGAGGCTTGTTCAGCCAGCCACTCACACAGAAGAGGTTTTCTCTACCCATTTGTCAAAGAGGTCTCGTGGCCAGCAAAATGTGTGAGAGAACAGCCTTCCATAGGGAAGAGTTTAATTATCACTGTTGGTGGTTCCATTTATGGTCTTGTCTACTTCTGAAAGATTCCATGACTGAAATGGGTTATATTTCATCATGTAGCCATCCCCCTCCCACAAAAAAAGCAAAAAAACAAAAAACAAAAAACCATGAACTGATGCCAAACAGAAATGCCTTAGCAGAAAGCTTTTGTTCCTTATTGGAAGGTTTAGGGTTTCTGTGTGTCCTTGGAGGCTGTGTTCTAGGCTTTCTGAAGTCAGGGAATCCTTTGGATTCATGTTAAGAAACTGTATTCTCTCACTGTTAGTTGGGGAGGGAATTCCCTGAAGGTATTATTCCCAATAGTCACCAAATAAGGTAGAACATAAGAGCCTCACAGGACGACAGGTGTTTCTTTGGTTTTTCCCTTGGCCCACAGTATAAGAAAAGCATGCCTGGGAATACATGGTTGTCAAAACACAGTTCCCAACTGAAATAAGCTCTTTGGCTTAACTGCCCTGAATAATACCAGACAGAAGGAAGAGAGTTTCGATTATCATGAACCTAATAAGCATTAGGTTTATGCAAATGTAATTGTGGTTTCGGACCATGAATTTTAAATCATTATAACTAGGCTCAAACACATTTTTATTACTCAAAATAGAAACCATTACAATCAACACAATTTTGCTAATGAGAAGTAAGTTTGTTTATTGTGTGGTGTGTTAGTTGCTCAGTTGTGTCCGACTCTATGCGACCCAATGGACTGTAACCTGCCAGGCTCCTCTGTCCATGGGATTCTCCAGGCAAGAGTACTGGAGTGGGTAGCCACTCCCTTCTCCAGGAAGTTTGTTTATTCCTATAGCGTAAATATCCATGCCTTGGGAGGGATTTGACAAACTTTTGAAAGCATTTTTTTTTTTTTTATCTTACTGGTTGTGGAAGCATTTTCCTGGCAAAAACTTGTTGAGATGCTTGGAGAAGTGGTAGTTCATTAGTGAGAGATCAGGTGAAGATAGAGGAGGAGACAAAGCTTCATAGCCCGAGTCATTCAACTTTCGAATCATTGATTGTGCAGTGTGCAGTTAGGCATTGTCATGGAGAAATGTGCCATTTCTGTACAAAGGCAATGGCACCCCATTGCAGACACTGCAGTTTTCAGTGCATTTCTTCAATTTTAATGATTCTTCTGGGATTCAGAAAGCTGTAGTGGATCAGACTGGCAGCAGGCCACCAAACTGTGACCTTGACTTTTTTTAGTGCAAATTTGCCTTTGGGAAATACTTTGGAGCTTCTTCTTGGTCCAGCCACTGAGCTAGTCATCACCGGTTGTCATATACAATCCACTTTTCATTGCATATCAGAGTACCATCAAGAAATGATTCACTGTTGTTGCATTGAATAAGAGAAGCAACACTTCAAAATGACAGTTTTGTTTGATTTTTTTGTCAGCTCATGAAGCACCCACTTGTTGAGCTTTTTCACCTTTCCAATATGCTTCAAATGCCAAATGACTAGAATGGTCGATCCTGAGGTCTTTGGAACTTCTCGTGTAGCTGTAAGAGGATCAACTACGATGATGGGTCTCAATTGATCATTGTCAATTTCTGACGGCAGGTCACTATGCTCCTCATCAACAAGGCTCTCGTCTCCTTCATAAAACTTCTTGAACCACCACTGCCCAAATGTGTTGTTGATGTTGTGAGTTGTCTCCACTGCTTTACGACCCATTTTGAACTCGAATACGAAAATTGCTCAAATTTGCTTTTTGTCTAATATCATTTCCATAGTCTAAAATACATATAAAATAAATAACAAGTAATAAATAATTAGCATAAAATATTGGAGAAGGTAATGGCACCCCACTCCAGTACTCTTGCCTGGAAAATCCCATGGATGGAAGAGCCTGGTGGGCTGCAGTCCATGGGGTTGCTAAGAGTCAGACACGATTGAGCAACTTCCCTTTCACTTTTCACTTTCATGCATTGGAGAAGGAAATGGCAACCCAGTTCAGTGTTCTTGCCTAGAGAATCCCAGGGACGGGGGAGCCTGGTGCACTGCCATCTATGGGGTTGCACAGAGTCGATCACGACTGAAGCGACTTAGCAGCAGCAGCAGCAGCATAAAATATATAAAGCAAGAAACATATATTAAAATGAAGTATAACATGGCCTCTGTTACTTGAGAATGTATTCCAGTATCAAAAGGCAAAGTTCAACAATGCAAAACCGCAATTACTTTTGCACCAACCTAATTTTTTTCATATATTCAGAAAGACAGAACACACAGAATCATTCACTTTTAACAATCATATTGATATTGATTTCACTTTGTCATTTGAGTTAGTTACTCACCACTATAGCATAGTTGGATGCCCAACGATTTCCACCCATCAGATCTTGCTTTTCTCCCTGTCTACTATCTTCCTGTCTGTCTTGCCAGGACTTTTAGCTTGGAAGCTAGACCTCACCCTACCTTTAAGACAAAACCTTAACCTCAGTGAAATGGATTTAGAGAAACTTAGCCAACATTGGACATTCAGTCTGTGTATTGATTTCTGGCCTTTTGCCTTGATTCTTGAGACCTGATCACCACCTATTTTCCCAGTCCTGGTAGTAAATATACACCTATGCTCATGTCACGGCCTTGTATGCCTTGAGTCCTGATGATTGATGATCCTTGCCGAGTGGGAAGAACCACAGATCTTGCCAGACTGGAGGTCTGCCCCCGAGTCCCCATTACCACGTTTTGGGCTGTGGTTCCCATCATAGAACTTGCTGAGGTTGCTCATTTTTCTGAGTGCCACCTACTCCCAGACTCTTGATTCTGGGTATGTCCAACCTCTAAGGACACCCCTTTTCTCCAAGAGGCTTGATAACACTGGTTTTGCCTGCCTCCTATGGAAATTTCCTTTATATTCTTGCTTCTGCTTGTTACAGGGGACTTCATTCAGATCAGTGCTGTTCTAACTCAGAGACTGTATTGTGACCCACATGACCTACACTGTCTCTTCTAGTTAATCTGGTCAAGTTCTGAGATGTGGTATGTAGTAACATCAGCTAGAAAGGAACATCATTATAAAAATGCAAAAGGGCAACCCTAGTGATGCTTCTGACACAGTTTAGGTTGGCATGAGATGACCAGCTTCCTCCAAGGCAGGTGCCCCAGGACGAAATGAGGAAGATGGCAGAATGTTCCTATTAGAAAGAGCCATGGGACATATTTCATGTTAGTGGAGCCGAGGGTTTCCTGGCCACATATATGTAGGTACAAGTGAAAAGAATCTTCTTTTCCCCTGTGGAACATATACAACACTGTCAAAGACAAAGAGAGTAAATCCATTGGAGGTGGTGATGAATGTTACCTACAAAAGGATGCTCACTGAACTTAAGATAAATTATCCTCTCTATCTTTGCCTTATTTAGCAAGGTCTCCATGCAAAAATTATACTGCATAGACTTAAAAATAGCAACTAGCAGTAATTTTATGCTTATTATGTGCTGGGTCTAAGATAAATGCTTTACCTATATGATGTTATTCAATTTCCATAAAACTCTTCAAAGTAGGTAGGTATACTTTGTGTTTTGATGAGGAAACCAAAATTTAGAGAAATAAACATCTTTCCCAGGGTCTACAGCTGGGGAATGAAAATCTGAGGCTTGATCTCAGCTCTTCCTGCTCTAAATGATGCATTGGCCCAACAAGACATGCTACTAAAATAGGTTTTCTCTTCAAGATGTCATCACAAAATTTAGCCTAGAATTTTTCAAGAATCCCTGGTGGCTCAGATGATAAAGCGTGTGCCTGCACTCGATTCAGTCCCTGGGTTGGGAAGATCCCCTGGAGAAGGAAATGGTAACCCACTCCAGGACTCTTGCCTGGAAAATTCCGTGGACGGAGGAGCCTGGTAGGCTACAGTTCATGGGGTCACAAATAGTCGGACACGACTGAGTGACTTCACTTTCACTTTCAAGGTGGGTTTCAAGCCAAGAATGCTAGTTCCTGCTGCTTGTGAATGAGTGACTTGTGGGAACGCAGTAAGTGTCAGAAATCATAAATCGGAAAAGTGAAAACTAGCTGGACTAACCTTACAAGAAAACTTAATTATCTATTACTGCCAAAAAGTAGGTGCAGGGTTAATTTTTTGCTAGAGCAAAAATAATATTTGCATCACGTTTCCTGTATACAAATTGTTCTGAATGTGCTCAGCTATTCTATACGGTTCTTTGTTCTTTTGACGTTGTTATTTTTGTATATAAATAAAATCTCTTGTTTACATTACTGTTTCAGAGGCTTTAGGGTAGAAAAAGGAAAAATTTTCTGAAATCGGTCCACCCTCAAATCATGCCATAGTGAAAACAATGGAGAGAGCAGGCTGGCCCACTCTAGCCTGCACAATTTGGCAATTACTGAAGAAAAAAGAGTATGGGGGTGGAAGCCAAGATTGTCACAAAAATCCTTTTAGGGAAAATCTTGGTTTTGGTTAAAGCGGGATCCGTGGGAGAGGATGCACATGGTACTATAGTACAGATGTGGGGAGGAGGTCAGGGGCCACCTGGATGTTTCATTTCTGGGCCACGAGCTGTAACAAGCCAATTCTGAAAACTCTGGTTGGAAATCTGTCATGGGCTCACCATAAGTATGAGTAAAATGCTGAGAGGCTGTGACTTACCCCAAGGACACCAAGTCAGGAAAAAATAAGTGAAAGAGTAACTTAGAGTCAAACAGTGATGTCCAGGAAGCTGGGCTCTGGGGCTGTGGGCAGTTTTCTGGGAAGGAGAGATTTGTGTGACTCTGAGAAGGTAGATGGGAACAAAGCTGGTGACAACTCAGTGACTGGGTGTTCCAGGCTCCAGACTAAAGGCCTTGCCTGTCTGGCCTCATGCAACAGTCAAGGCCACCTCTGAGAGGGGAGGACATTTTAGAGATGAGGACCATTTTAGAGATGAGGACTCTAGGTTTCAAAGAAGCAAGTTAATTCTCCAGAGATTGTGAACTCACAGTCTTGGCGACTCTCCTCTATTTACCTGCTGGAGATTTGGAGTCAGGCAGGAAGGGAGAGCATGCCTTCAAAAGCGGTCACTATTGTTCATAATGGATTTGTATCCCACTACTTAAAAAAAACAAAACAAAACAAAACTGAAGTACAGTTCATTTACAATATTGATCTGTTTCAGGTGTACAGCAAAGTGATAGGTATCTATCTATCTTGGTCACTAAGTCGTGTCCAACTCTTTTGTGACCCCATGGACTGTAGCCTGCCGGGCTCCTCTGTCCAAACAGTTTCCTGGGAGAGAACACTGGAGTGGGTTGCCATTTCCTTCTCGAGGAGATCTTCCTGACCCAGGAATCAAATCTGCACCTCCTGCATTGCAGGCGGCTTCTTTATCCCTGAGCCATCAGGAAGCCCATCTAGCTAGCTTTACTCTTTCAAATCCTTTTCATTATAGGTCTTACAACATATTGAATATTGTCCCTGTGCTATGCAGTATCCAATGGACGGAGCAGCCTGGTGGGCTGCAGTCCATGGGGTCGCTAACAGTCGGACAGACTGAGCGACTTCACTTTCACTTTTCTCTTTCATGCATTGGAGAAGGAGGTGGCAACCCACTCCAGTATTCTTGCCTGGAGAATCCCAGGGATGGGAGTGCCTGGTGGGCTGCCGTCTATGGGGTCACACAGAGTCGGACACGACTGAAGTGATTTAGCAGCAGCAGCAGCTATGCAGTAAATCCTTGTTGTTTACCTTTTTTATATATACTGGGGGATCTATTTATTCCACAATCTTAATTTATCCTTCTCCCCTTTCCCTTTTGGTAATCTTAGATTCGTTTTCTATGTCAGTGAGCCTGTTTCTGTTTTGTAAATTCATTTATGTTACTTGTAAATTCATTTGTACTATTTTTTAAGATTTTACATGTGATATAATATGTCTTTCTTTGTCTGACTTAGTTCACTCAATATGATCATCTCTAAGTCCATCCACTTTGCTGCAAATGGCATTATTTCACTTTTGTATAACTTAGTAATATTCTATTGTATATATGTACTATCTCTTCTTTAACCATTCATTGGTTGATGGACCCTTAGGTTGCTTTCTGGTCTTGGCTATTGTGAAAAGTGCAAATGCAGTCAGTATTTACTGAGCATTGTTGTGAGCCCAGTATTATCCTAGAACATTCTGAGGGACTCTCCATCTGCAGTATCTTTGGAAAGAACTCCTGATTGGAAGGTCCCACAGTTAATAACCCCACAGGGGGTACCCCTATGTTTATGCCTGGCTGGGGTTTCCAAGGTGACAGATGCCTCCTATACTACAGGGCATTCTTCAGAGAACACTTTCTGCACTTTCTTTCCTCATTTTCAATTCCCTTGAACCTGTTCCATGTCTTCCTTTTCTAACTTCCTCTGCTCCTCTGTGGCACTGAGAGGGCAAGGAAAGTTTGTAATGCTTTTAGAGGAGGACCCAGTGAAGACATTAAAGAAGATAGTCAAACTAAAAAACCCATCAGAGAAGAGTGATGGATGTATTGCAAGGATCAGTTGCTGGGAATAAGAATTATGGGTTTGCTGGGTGGGGGGAAGGATCAGATCCTATATCTGCTGAGTTTGAATTACCTATAAAAGACACCCCTTAGTCTAGCTGTATTGCTTTTCCCTTTCCTCATATCCCTTTTCTTCTGAAACTGAGAAATTCAGTCCCTGGGGTGGACATCATTTTTCAGGGACATTCAAGAGGCTTTGCTATAGAATTTAGTTAATTTTGTCACACTCCAGCTTCATTTCAATGTAAAACTGTTCTTGAGAGTATGCATCCACTGTTTAGTTTTCTCCTTCCTTTCCTCCCTGCTCCTTCCTCCCTCATCGCTTCTGTCCCTCCCCCATCCTCCTCCCCTTCCTGCTCCTTTTCTTCTCCTCTCCATTACCCATTTAACCTTTCCTCTCTTCCTCCCTCCCCGATTTTCCCCTTGCTTCATTCCTTTGTCATACTTTCTCGAGCTCATACAATGAGCCTGCTGTATTAGACACCGAGTCTGAGAAAGTTCTTGGGAGCTCAGGGCTTCAAGAAGCACCCACTTAAGACTTCAAAGGCTTTCGAATTTCTTCTTTGCTGTGCCCACCTCGTAAAATGTGGGCAGAGGCTTCCAGAGTGGGAAGTGTTCACCAGAAATCTAGTAACAAAATTTTTCCTGTTAATCTCAAAAGGAGCTCACTATTTCTGATGGAGCTCAGGAGAGGACTTTTATCCATCTTTTAAGAGACTGTAAAGGGTTTGCTTGGGGAACAGGCTCCAAACCCAGGTTGACACAAAGCCAAAACCCTGACCACAAGTGGTAACTATGCTCTTGATCAGAATGTGAAGTCAGCTGGTGCCACTACAGGGTTCTATTCCTCTCTTTAGTGGGACTCAACTGGACAAGATTCCCAAAGTCCTCCTCACCTCTCCATCTGCCAGAGCCACTCACCAGATAAAGTCAAAACAAAGCAGAAGAACTGGTCTTTAGAAAGGGCTAAGAATGTTAGAGAAACTAATATTTATTAAGGACCAATCAACTCATATTAAGTATGTGATAGACATCTTATTGATCTAAATCCATCCTCATATGATTTAAGTGTGGGTGTGATCATTCTGTTTTAAGTAGATAAGGAAGCTTCTGGACTGAGAGATTAAATTCTCACCCAGGAGAACATACCAGCCAGGTGGAGGGCACAGGTATAAATGCATGTCTGCACTGCCCTGCCTATTCCCAGTGTCAGGCATCATCTTGGCCAAGGTTCTATGTGTGAGTGTATGACCTTGAAGCTAAGAAGGGCAAGGTACAAAAATGCCTGATTCTTGGGCTCTTTAATTACTCTTACCTATGAAAGCTGAGCCCCATTTTTCCACATTCCAAAGCGGCAAGGCATGTAGATATCTAAAATGAGCAGCTGTTATGTGTTCAAACCAAATTGCCCCAAGAATGAGCTTTTCCTTTTATTTATTTATTTATTTATTTTTAGTGTGGACCATTTTTAAAGTCTTTATTGAATTTGTTACAGTTTGCTTCTGTTTCATATTTTGGGTTTTTTGACTGTGTGGCATATGGAATCTTAGCTCCCCAACCAGGGATCGAACCTGAAAGCCTTGCATTGGAACTAAAATTCTTAAAGTCCTCCATGCCTCTCTAGTTTCTCTGGCTATCTGCATGTGTGCATTTATATAACCATACTCCCATGAACCCTCAAAATTGTAATCTGCAAACAGGCCTGATCCAACATCTCCTCTGGAAGCCCACTCTACCTGACCTTGACCCATCTGGGGACTGACATGCTGAACAGAAGTCCTACTGGGGACATCAGCCCTGCTTTGGGGGCTCTGACACAGCCTGTGCAGAATTTCCCAGCTGGTAAGCAGGAGCTTCGCAGCAGGCCCTGCCAGCTAATTAGACCTTTTCTTTCTGATAACTCTGAAAATGATTCAGCCCAATCACGAGAGTTTCAGATCTCAGGAGACTGTGATATTGTGACCTGTGCTATTAAAAAAGGCTTAAGGGCTCTGGTGGGATGGAAGCCAGAGCCTTGAAGGTCACTTCACATCCAACATCTTTAAAAGTGAAAGGGAGGGAGGGGGCAGCCCCAGAGAGGGCTCACTGGAAGATGAGGCTGGCACCTCAGATTCCATAATCCCTTCCTGTTCTGATTCACAGCAAGAATAATGTTACTAATGGGCATAAGAGAGGTAGTAAATCTGCTTTCAGTTCCTGCAAAATAAATAGCTATATTCAACGTACAGTTATGGAAAAGGTATCAGTTTGGCTTTTAGATGATCGGTAATTTGGAAACTACTCCAAAATGATTCACTATAATTCACAGATTATATACTACTTCTCAATGTTCTTAAAAATCCAAATACTAATCTTGGAAAGAAAAAAGGATCTATATGTTTAAATAATACTCTCAAATCAGAAAATCAGTGTGTTTAATGACATGAACTTAAATGATTTTTATGACAAAAAAGCCCCATAAATTCAATTAAATATTAAATACAAACTGAGAAAAAAAAGAACACTGGCAGCAAATATAAGAGCTGACATTTCAGTTACACAAAGATATGTTTAATTAAAAAATACTCATACAAATGCTGCTAAAATTGAGTAAAATACATAAACTAATGATATATCAAACACAAAATACAAATGATTTACACACAGGCAACAACTTCAAGCCCATCATTAATGACAAAAATGCAAATAAAACTATAATCAGATTTCTCTCATCTATTATCTAGAATTTCTTTTTTGAAATGTTACAGTTCAGTGTTTGCAAGAGGGTCTTCCAATGATCTTTCTTATGTCAGTTGGTGGGAATTTAGATTAACATAAATGTTTTGGAAAGCATTTGGCAATATGTTATATATAAGTCTTAAAAAAAAACCCTGCTCTTAGACCCATTGCCTTTCTGGACATCTCTTCTAAGAAATAGCACAAGAAAAATTTATATGCAAAGATATTCATTAGAAAATTATTTATAATAGAAAAATTTGGGACAACTTCAAATTCCAACACACAAAAAATGATTAAATGGTAAATCCTTAAGATGACACATAGAGTACCCATCAAAGTTGGAATTTTTGAAGGACAGTGACTAAGATGGAAAAAATCCTAATGATGTGTTAATAGAAAATATGATGTTATTAATTGAAAATATGGAAAATGAATTTTATTTTCTATGAAAGAGGTACAGTCCAAATTTTCTTTTTGAGAACATTTTGTGAAATCAAAAATGACTTTGTTGTTGTTCAGTTACTAAACTGTGCCCAACTCTCTGTCAGGCCTTCCTGTCCTTCACCATCTCCCAGAGTTCACCCAAGTTCATGGCCACCAAATTGATGATGTCATCCAACCATCTCATCCTTTGCTGCTCTCTTCTCCTTTTGAACAATGTAAAAAGGCATGAACAGGATACAAAGGCAAAGATAACTAGGATAGCAAAATATTTAACTGCATTCATGACTCTGGATTTGGTCACCCACCCTCTTTAAAAACTCACTAGACCCAAGAAGCGTACAAATTATTGCAGTAAGGTGAGTGCAGAGAGACCAAAAAATAAAATAAATAATGTTGGAAGATGAAATTTGCTCCTGCAGGATTTTCTGGGGTAGAGTATGAAACTCTGGTAACTGTGCGGTTATGCTTTATGTGTTTACGTGTGCGTGTAGGAGTGTGGAGTTGTAGCCAACTCTGCCAACTGCAGATATATAATGGGCATAATATATAATGATATATAATCATACTTGTTCTCTACAACATGCCCCTGAAGAGAACATGAGTGTTCAACTCAACGTCTGTGTTGAACATCATTTTAAGGATGGTGCTGGGTCTGTGAGGGTAATGTCCACCTAAGAGTTTTACTCTTTCCAGACAAGTAAATACCCTGTCCACCAGCATTGTTTTTACTTTCATCCAAAATATTAAACTACAAAATATGTCTAACAACACAGTTAAAACACAAATCGCCTTGTTATTATCTTATATACCTGAGGTTTGAAGTTAAAAAGGTACTAGACTGGAAGTGTATATAATGGCAATAAAAATAAACATGTGATTGATTATCTGAGGTGGAACAATATACTTGTTAAGATTGTGGGCACTGGCATCACACTTTGTATTTGAATCTCAGCTTTACTGCTTATTTACCATGGACAAGTTTCCTTAGTTCCCCAAAGCTTCAGATTTCTAGAGTAACCTATCTGATAGGGTTGTTGTGAAGATTTAATGAGATGATATGCTTAAACTGGAGAAGAGAATGGCAAACCACTTCAGTATTCTTGCCTTGAGAACCCCATGAACAGTATGAAAAGGCAAAATGATAGGATACTAAAAGAGGAACTCCCCAGGTCAGTAGGTTCCCAATATGCTACTGGAGATCAGTGGAGAAATAACTCCAGAAAGAATGAAGGGATGGAGCCAGGGCAAAAACTACCCAGCTGTGGATGGGACTGGTGATAGAAGCAAGATCTGATGCTGTAAAGAACAATATTGCATAGGAACCTGGAATGCCAGGTCCATGAATCAAGGCAAATTGGAAGTGGTCAAACAAGAGATGGAAAGGGTGAACGTCAACATTCTAGGAATCAGCGAACTAAAATGGACTGGAATGGGTGAATTTAACTCAGATGACCATTATATCTACTACTGTGGGCAGGAATCCCTTACAAGAAATGGAGTAGCCATCATGGTCAACAAAAGAGTCCTTGGATGCAGTCTCAGAAATGACAGAATGATCTTTGTTCAACTCCAAGGCAAACCATTCAATATCACGGTAATCCAAATATATGCCCCAACCAGTAATG